>JBAMJV010008447.1:0-40831 GCA_037951105.1 Echinarachnius parma
TGAAATCTGATTTTAATTTGACACAGTTAATGGACCACTTCCAGTATTAGTTACCGGGAATTAATGTCATTTAAACAATGCTAAACCTGGACTTAACTTGTGCCACTGATGATAATTCGGACCATTTTATTTCCGTCTATTCACCATCTCAATTTTCTCAGGGCCTGGGGCTGACATATTTGGCCCGAACATACGCGTGTTTTTTTTTTTGTTTGGTCTCCTATTTTTTTTTTCGAGAAGCGAGTACATCACATTGGCTTTCATTTATCATTGGATTGCTAGACCATTAAAAGACGTAAACCGTGAAATTAATTGATGACATACATGCTCAAATAAATATTACTGGCGGGACTGAAAGGGCAGCAAATGGTTGTATGACGTTTGAATTCAAAGGCAAAATATAATATTATATATGAAGGTGATCTTGTATTATATATACCTGCTACAAGTCGTCTGCTAGTCTTTCGCATTGGCTTTTTGACTCAATTTAATGCTAGACGGTTAAAAGGCAAAATCCATGTGACTAATGCACGCAGTGAATTTAAATAAATGTTAATATTATAATGAAAATGACTGGAATGACAGCCGATGTATGTATGTATGTATGTATGACGTTTGGTGATTGAAAAACAAAATCTTTGAAAGGTGATCTTAATAACCCTACTGATTATTCGCACATGTCCCAGCTAGCCACCTGACGTCGGGCCGATGTCGGAAGTTGGTTGCCGGATGTCGGCATATCGCCGTTGGCTCGAGGTTAAAATGTCCGCCAGCCCAACATCGTCACGACGTCATTTTTGTGATATATTGGCATAACGTCATTTTCCGACAATGGCCCAACATCATGTCATGAGATGATGTTGGGCCATTGTCGGAAAATGACTTAATGCCAATATATCACAAAAATGACGTCGTGACGATGTTGGGCTGGCGGACATTTTAACCTCGAGCCAACGGCGATATGCCGACATCCGGCAACCAACTTCCGACATCGGCCCGACGTCAGGTGGCTAGCTGGGTGTACTGCCTTGGGATCAGTATCACTTTTTGTGCTTAAAGGGTTCTAGTAACTTTTTTGACATGTGCAAAAACTGGCAAATGGTTGGTACAAATGTGTATTTCTGTGATACGATATGTCCATCCATTGATTTGTGAACAGTCCATGGTAAACGAGTGTAATATAATTGACCGAGTAATGAGTGAAAATGCAAAGTGATATTCACTAACTCACTGCACTTACGTTATACACAGATACAATTCTCTATTACAGAATTTCAAATCTGAACACTGCAATCATACTATATTTATAATATAACGAGATAGAAATTTGAAAAACCAAAATTTGTACCATGCTTATATCATTATTGGTAATGAATACAACGGGGTATGTGATAACCGCTATCAGTATATAAGTATTTATCTATTTTGACTATGTTACTAGATCCCTTCAAACATGGCCTCAAATATTATATGTTCAGGGTGAGAGTTAAAAGAGCGTGAAATCAGTTAGACTAGGATTAGATATGCACTCCATCTTGTCATGCTTGTAGATCGGTGCTTCCTCTATGCAGGCTCGTAGCCATGGGGTACGCACCCCCCCTCCCCCCCCCCCCCCCCCCCTCCCCTCTCCAATTTAGAAATGTCAACTTTTTATTTAATCGGTCTCGGCCTCTATGGTTTCGGCCTTCAACACTTACTTGGGTCTCGAGTTGGCCATGATAGGTCGTGGCCACGATCACCCCCCCCCCCCCCCCGCTTATAGATTATACACAAATAAAGCAGTGGGATCGGTCTCGGGCCACTTTTGTAAATTACGCAATCACCCCCACCCCCTCCACCCCCCCCCCCCCCCCTTAAAAAATTCTGGCAACGGGTCTGCTCCATGTGATTCAAAATTATCCGATACAGCTATTAATTTAATTTGTTTTTTATATTAATTTTATCGAAAAAACAAAGAGAGATATTTGTTTATTTCTACAGAGCCCCAAAACATTGAACATGATCATGTCCAAAATACAATGAAACACAACTGACTAAGCGCCCTTCTCTTTCTCAACCGACAATTATGCTAAAGTTGATTAACGACATTGTTGGCATTCTCGAAATACATCATTTTAAAAATCACCGTATATACTTTATTGTATTCTGTTCTGTCCTAATTTTGTCTGTGTGTGGCCACGCATAGTGAACGTGGTGGTTTATTACAAGATTTGGTTATTTCAGAAAACGTCTGCTTTCACAACAGCGTTGGTATAATAGTAACGTTTGGAAGAAATTATCGGAAAATAGCGTTTGTCCTTTTCTCAACCAATATGTATGATAAAGTTGATTACCACGATTTGCTTACATTCTTAGATTATTAGGTATTATTTTTTACCAATTTTAGGTGTGTGTCCAAGCATCGTGAACGTGTTGGTTTATTTCAACATTTGTGTTATTTCAGAAATATTCTGCATTCACAATTACGTTAGTAGGCAATAAATAGTAACATTTCTCAACCGATATCTATGGTAAAGTTGATAGCGATTTGGGAGCATTCTTGAAATATTAGGTATAGCCTACATGTACATGTATATAATTTCAAAATCACCATTTGTTTTGTTTTGTTCTGCTTTCACAACAACATTGGTGTGTAGGCAATACAAGTAACGTTTGGAGGAAATTACTTACTGAAGTCAATTCTTCTACAATACACTCCACAATAGATCTTGATATTCAATTAAGCGATACATTCAGCGCCTGACCAGGAAAAAAAAAGCGTGTGATGAATTGAGATGCAGTTGAATGATTAATTAATGAACCTGGCTAGGAACCAATGTAGCTTGTATGATGTTTGAACAAGGTAACTTTCATGAAAAATCTCTAATGAATATAAATCTTGTCCCACAATTTCACATGGTTATACCTATAGCTATTACTAATAGTTGAACTCATATTTAGCTAATGGTAGAAGAGCAACGATTCATGCGTTGATTTGTATTATAAAACGGCTCCGGTAAATTCAGTAACGTGATTGGCTAATACCGATCACGTGGGCATTGATCCAGGAACGCTTTTTCGATACTAGTCAAATAAATTACAATAAGATTGATGTATGACAGCAGTCTTAAATGTCACTTTTGAAAAAGACATACGTATGAAGTTAATGGATCACTTTCATATTCTTATATGTTGTGGTTATTTTAAAAGTTGTTTATTTTTTTTTGTTGCGGTTATTTTTGTAAATATACGTATGTTATATTTTGATTCAAGTTCAAGTTAAAGTTCAAGTATTTCTCCACACATTTCATATATATATATACATTTAAAATATACAAATATAAAACGAGGTAAAATAAAAAATGATTTTAAAAATGTAATAATAATAATAATAATAAAATTATGAACATTTATATTGCGCAGCTACATTATACTCTACTGTGCTAAAATAACTATTTCATTATTATTACCCATGGTCATCAGGTACATTTCAAACCCACATAATTATATTGTGTACTTTCTCAACTCCCCAGGGAGCATACTAGCCGAGCTGCCACAGATGATGGCGCGAAGGCTAATTAGTAATAATAATAATAAATTACATTTATATAGCGCATCATATGAATAAACATCTCTAATTAACACCCGACCATCAACATTGCCATCAATATTGTATTGTATGTATGACCTGTTGCATCGATACCCTTTTAGGGTGGAATTCTCATCAAAAGGTTAAATTTAGCCCGGGTTAAATTTTTATGGAGCGCCACACTGCAAACAAATAATGCGCACTTATTTATAAATGCGCGCTTGTACTAGATATGCGCTCTCATCCTTCATAAACGCAACACAAAACCTATGAATAGACCATTGCGCCTGACGCGTATTTTTACGCATAACTGGCTGGAAGAAAGTATGAAAAAAGTGTGTAGAAACTTGACAATAATCGTTGATTTTGCCAGATTTATTTGACTTTTCATATAAATAATATGGACTCATCTTGCGTGGAAACCTCCAAACTTCCGCTGTCAAAATCGAGTGTAGAAAGCGCTAATTGAATGGAAAAAAATAGGATAAGCGCCAATGGAGACTATGGTGGCAAAGGAGTAACTACCCGGCTTTCCATAAAACAGTGGGTTAAATTTAACCTACTTCTGACGTAAAACGACGCGAAACGACGCGATTTAGCACTGTGCTAAAAAAGGTCTCTGATATGTATAATGTAAAGACAATATATTTAATTTTGTTTATGCTCAGTCGGTCTATGTCATTGTTGTAGTTTTTACATATTTGTATAATGTTGATATTCCGAAGTGAAACAAGTTAACGGGTACCACCACCCAAAAATAATATTCTTATTAAAGAAAGGTAACATCTTTAGTATTCCATTCCATCAATAAGTTCACAAAAATATGTTTCCAGAAAAAAATATATAATTGGAAAACGCATCACCATTCTAAAGCATGCGATCATGCGGTCTGAATTGCGAAGAATAATGTGTGCAGAGCGAACGAATCGCCCGGGAATATTGTCTACAAACGTACGCGTGAATAGCATTGGCGCACTCGCAAATGGTTGGCCCGTATGGAACGAGGAAATAGTAGTGGTTCCGTAAGTGGTGGAAATTAATTGCTTTGTTTATGAATTACACAACCATTTGCAACATGTTGGGTATCTATTTGATATCACAAAACGGTACCAAAACATATATTAATGTGTTGTTCTTTGCCTGGTGGTCCCCTTTAAGTATCACCAGAAAGCTGAGATTTGTGAGAAATCAGATATATTCAAATCGGGAAATTGAAATATTGCGACTTTATTAGAGTTGTGTGGTGACGGATAGAAGCTATGACATTATATACACGATAGTGTCAAAGTCAAAGTTCTGGCTGTATATATTGTATAGTATCCTTGTTGATGTATACAAAAGGGATTGGATGGAATTAGTATAGATTACGCATTTGTATAATTAAGTGTAAAAACACACCTCTTATGAATTGCACTATGCATCAAATTGTAATTTAAAAATCGAAACACTTGGGTACATGTCTTTTTAACGAAAGGTAAATTCGAATTCAGTTGGTAATACGAATACAACAATATACAACAAGAGAACCATTAGAACTCTGAGCAAGATTTACGGATTTTAAAAATATTATTACTAGATTGTTCAAATTATTCAAATTGGCGCTCACGCAGAGGGACAATAGTTTCAAAACTAGCGTTTATTGCGCTTTGCTGACAAAGAAAACACTATTGGTCATGTTGGTAGGGACCATATATTTTGTGAGATATGTTTCTGTTTTGTTGAATTTGTATATTATTTCCGATTTAGTATTTCATGTTTACTCATCTCTTTTATACATAGCTGGTTTGGTTGCAGTGAAATAATACATTTAAATAGAGTAGAAAGTTAAGTATCCACATCGAATGTGTGACAATTTCGAGTTGATAGCTGCCTTTAAGTTGACGATGGCTGATTTTGTGTTAACAGGGTTAATATGGTATCTTAATATATATAATTCCGATGTCACGTTTTGAAAAGTCGCGTGACTTGTCCATTTCTCGCCCTCGATTGTCGGGATTCCCCGCTGAAATAATCACGGCGACGGAAAATAATGTTTTTAAATATATTCGATTTTCGTTTTATTAAAAAAGAGCCGATAATTGGGTCAATTTGTACGATTTTCATTACTAAAATTTAATGTTAGTGAATGCTTTGCCGAGCCATCTAATTCGTTGGGTTTGATGGTCTTTTTTGCCCGTTAAAAAAATCAACGGGACGCAATTTAATATAAGTCAGTATAATTAATATATTTGAGGCATAAACTTTGTGCAATTGAGTCTTTATTTGATAATTTGTTTTTTATTTGGGTCTTCGTCGTAGGAGCCTGAAAAAGTGTTTTTCGCCCTCGATCGCTGCTTTTGTTTTGCTTTTCGACGCAAAATCGTTTTCGAGGCTGTGAGGTACACAAATTTAAAACAATATATATTTTCTAATGAAAATGCAATTCTTCTCATGAAATAACGTAGTTTTGATGTCATATTCTTTATGTTACATTTTAATTACACCAAACATTGTGACTTAATTGTTCGGCCTGAACTAAGCGCAATGATTTGATCAGATTTCGGTAGGGTAGCTTTACAGTGCACGAATGTATAACCACTTTAGTATACCGCGTACGTTTTTTTTTTCTAAAGAGCTGTAGACGAGACTTGTGTGCTAACTTTATCCATTTTTTGTCGGCGATATAATTAATACACGAACGAATGCCGTATCGGCGCGCCGGCCTGCATGATGCACACGTACATAGGTACATTACAGTAGCATTGTGTGGAGATCAACCTCTTCCGCCTGCTGCACTATCCAAAACATGAACAATATTTGTCGTCCGATTTCTCCCTAAATTTACCAGCAAATGCAAAAAAAATTTTGTTTATGTGATCCCTAATTATACTTTGATAATAATTACCGACTTTGTTGTTTTGAAGATTGCAAAATGTAGAAAAAAATACGATTATTTCCCGTCTGTTTTCATTACCGATGCATCCTAACACACAACGTTCAACTGATGAACGGTACAGTGTATGAATAGGCAGTATGGTAATCTCCCGTGTATTACCATATATTGCGTGTAAATGGTCCACCTAAGACGTGGACCATATACTTTGTAGATGGGGTGCATGATGCTGTGTTGTAACTTCTCAGCTCCACGATTAGTCCATCTTACAGGCCGAAATATCGCATTTTAATGATATCCTGGTTTAACACATGCATCGATCATGTTCTGATATATAATATATGGCCAATTCCAGTTGACGGTGTTGTTCGGATTTGACAATAATCGTGGGTAAGTGACTTATACGGACGTTTTTGTTACTCTAATTATATTTCTCTAAAATTTACCATTTATTACAGTCCCACAGGCACAGGTTACAAAATAATATGTATGATTGAGTGACCCCCGCAACGGCACCCTAAAACATTTCCGACAGTTTAAGACTTAAAAATCATTCAAATTTCTTGAAATTGTACTCACATATTGAGAAAATAGTGCAGATTCCGATGCGATTACAGATTTGCGATTTATTAATTATATTTCGAGATATCGCCTTCGAACGCGCGCGTTGTTTTTTGGCTTCACGAGTTCGAAGTGTTTTTAATACCGGCACCCCCTCAACCCTCATTGACAATGCACGCAACTGAACATTTCTTGTGCGATGTTGGTATTATTTATCGTATTTACTTGTATTACTCGTAGCGGACGATCTACGCATTATTTCTCCTCAATATTTCGACCAGTTCAGTTTCTAAGGGTAGCGCGCATCATCTCATGCGCGATTTTTTACAACACGCGCAAAAACAAATATTACGCGGTGTGCCGATATTAAAAACAGTGCCGCTAGTCTCGTCGGTGCGGGGATGTCAATCCGACAGTCTGGGGAACGGTGTGGGGTTCCTGAGGCCACCCTTCGGGACTACGTCCATGGCACACATCCAAGGCGAATCGGAGCCCCTACATACCTAGGGAGGGAGGACGAGAGGGCCCTTGCAAACCATCTGGAATTCATGGCTGAGTGCGGCTATGGCCTCTCCCGTTATCAGGTGACTATAATCATCATAATCATAGTCATTATAATCATCGATATATACAACAATATAATTTCTGTCTTTTGTTAGTATTCATGCCTAATACTATTCATGTATGTTTTTATTTCTGTAATGATTATTGTTATAAACCCTTCTTTACACAATGTTATTCATGTCAAAATATTTGATTGAAATTCAATATTTATTTTTATTATCAAATGCCGGGTCATTAAACTTTTGTAATAACCATAGTACTCAGTAATAATAAATCAATTTATTAATGTTTACTAATCCCCTTTCTATTTCACTATTCTATAATAGGTCATCCGACTTGCCGAGGAGCTTCTGGTGGAGATAACTGGAAATAGGAGAAGGCTCTCGGAGAAATGGTTCTACTGCTTCATGGCCAGGTGGCCAAAGCTGAAGTTGCGAAAGCCTCGGAAGCTTGAACTAAACAGAGCGGCCGCCACAACACCCGAGAGGATGAACCGTTATTACGACGAACTTGATAAGGTGCTCAGAGAGAATGGCATCAAGGACAGGCCTGAGCTCATCTTCAACGTCGACGAGACGGGCTTTAACTGCCAGCACTCGCCGACTGGTGTGGTGAGCGGGAGCAGAACCACCAACTCGGTTACGGCCAACCGATCCGCCACCACCACCGTCCTAGCCTGCGGTAATGCAGCAGGAGACTCCCTCCCCCCCTTTTTCATATTTAAGGGGAAACAAGCAATCCCAGATGCAATGAAGGAGGATGCCCTACCCGGAACCCAGTTTCGCACCAGTGAGACTGGGTGGGTAACGTCGGAACTATTCCGCAATTTTTTCCATTCCCATTTTCTCCCCAATCTGCAACCGAGGCAGCCGGGCCAGAAAGTGCTGCTGCTCTATGACGGACACAAGAGCCACATAACCACGAAACTGATAGAAGACGCCCGGGCCAACGAGATAATACTGTTCCTCCTCCCCCCACACACCTCCCACATCCTCCAACCCCTCGATGTAGGATGCTTCGGCCCGCTGAAAGGTCGGTACAATATTGCGTGCGCCGACTGGATGCTGAACCACCCATCGGAGGCGATTTCCCGTTATAGCATCGGCCCTATAGTCGCAAGTTGCTACTTGCGATCCATGACCAGGACAAATCTACGATCAGCGTTCGCAGCGACAGGGGTGTGTCCCTATAACCGAGATAGGGTCGACATCGAGAAGGTCACTCGCCCCAGTACGGTGACTCGACCACAGGAAGAGACAGTCGAGCATCCGGACAGCTGCAGTACTAATTCTCAGTCGCAGAGTGAGAAATTCCTGCAAACGAAGAGACCCCGACCCGCTGCAAGAACCAAGGCCAAGAGGCGCCGAGTAAAACCGGCATACGAGGCTGGTGCCGTAGCCATTACGGACAACGGTATGTTTCTCAAAATATACCTGGCTGAGAAGGAGCGAGAGGATAGGGAGCGAGAGAAAGGCGAACGGAAGCAGAAGAAGGACAAACAAAGGAAGAGAAAGGAGCGAAATGAGAAGAAGGAAAAGAAGAGGAGAAAAAGAGACGAGAGGAGACGAGAAGAAGAAGAAGCTGGGCCGAGTCGGATACCATCCACGACATCGGCACCAGTTGTGATTAACGATAGCGACGCAACGTTAACTGAACTCGAGGACGACGATGACGTTTGTTGCCAGTGCAACAGCGTAAGCCCACCTGGAAGACGACCGGGGGTGCTTGTGATTGTCAGCTGGGCCCAGTGTGACATGTGTACCCATTGGGTACACCTGAAATACTGTTGTGCCGAGGACACACTGGGCCCAGACCAACCATTCGTGTGTCATTGTTGTACAGCCAGCTCAAATGAGCAGTAGGGTCGCTTGTTTACGTGTTTTCAACTGTCTTTTGTTCATTTCAATAAATACATCAATGTATGATTAATATGTTAATTTATAAATATATAAATATGTGAATATATGAATATATAAATATGTGAATATATAAATATATAAATATGTAAATATATAAATATGTAAATATATAAATATGTAAATATATAAATATATAAATATGTAAATATGTAAATATATAAATATGTAAATATATAAATATATAAATATGTAAATACATGTATATAAATATATAGATTTGTAAATATACGAGTATATAAAGATGTAAATGAATACTGTGAAGATGTATACATATTTAAGTTAATAACATGCAAATATATAAATATGTGATGATGTACATATTTAAGTTAATAACATGCAAATAATTATATGAGGGTTTACGAACATAATTATACATTTGTGAAGGCGCGATACGTTTGTTTAATGTTTATGCCGATAGTAAAGCCAAGTGTCGTTGTTTTTTTGTTTTTTAATGTGTAAATAAGTTTATGAATAAAATAATTTACAGTGTTTGCATGGCTTTTTAGCAGGGTAAAATCACATATAAGTAATAGTGCTTATTATTGTTTACAGACATGACTGTTTAGACTTGGTAAAACGTATAATTACATGCATGTATTAACACGAAAGCCAGTAACGCATTGCCGTCATACTATTTTCTGTTACACAATTCAACTTATGATAAATTCACATAAATAATTTGGAAGAAATTGTTAATAAAAACTAATAAAATACAGTTTCAATCTGAACATGTCTCAAAATTAGTTTCCAATTCGGCGTTGTCTCGTGCATGGAAGAGTGTGGATTTGAATTTGAATTTCATTTGTGTGATGCAGTTTGAAGTGAACGAATGATGATGTTAATGGTGGTCAAGTATGATGATGTTGATGATTTAAGATGATGTTAATGGTGGTCAAGTATGATGATGTTGATTATGATGATGATAATGACAACTATCATTTAATGTATAATTGACAAATGATTAACTATTACAAACGAAATAAACAAACAAAAGTATTTGATAAATATTAGATACATGACATAAATACTATCAACTAATTAACATTAGCGCCGTCTGCTACTAGCGCCGTCACTTTCAAACATGGCCTGGATATTGTTTGGTTAAATAAAAGATTTGATATCGTTTGACTTCCATGCGCGCATGCTGTGCACAGTCAGTAAAAGGAATGCTATCAACGTGTTTATGACCGGGAGATCTACAGGGCTACCCTACACTCCTGTCTAGATGATGATGATGATGATGATGATGATGATGATTATTAATAAATAAATATAAGACTACTTAAAATTGCTTATCCGCTATAATTATTACTGAATCAGTAGTGAAATATTTGAATTTAAGTAGGCCTAATTATTATTATCCCCATCAAAAATAATATTCTCTAATATTCGTATTATTTATTTTTTAAACCAAACACAAAAACAAAGCCCCCAAAACATACTCCATCCCCTCCCCGCCCCCCCCCCCCCCCCCCCCCCCTCTACCAAAAAGAACGCCAAACAAACAAAACGAAACGCCACACATGCCCTTCCTCTCGCGATTCAACGGTGTGCGGCGATGCTGCAATTATTATTTTTTTTTTTCAACATTGCAACCACCATAGTTCAGCGGTTTCCTATGGCGCGCGAAGTAGGGATGCTACCATCTTTGGCGAACGGGCGAAGACTTTTCTTTTTCGGACCCTGTAAAGTTGCTGTTCCGTAAGTTATGGTGCCGATTTTACTGTTATTTTGAAGATTAAATGACATAGCACAACTTGAATGATGGTGAACTGAACATGTTGATTATTTGTTTGTTAAAATCACTGTCAAATTTTCGTGCGCGAAGTTAAGACACGGCATCGTACACCTACCTAACCTAACCAGGCTCTGTGCGTAGCACAGAGCCTGGCATATTGAAGTGTGTGTTAGGTGTATCGCTCGTAACAATTATTGGTAAAAATAGACTGTCCGTTAGGGACAGACTTGTTGCCATTTTCCTATTGGCCCATTAAGGACGTGCGCAGTGGCGATGCGCAGTATACCCGATGCAGTTACGTGCTCTGTGTAGCGAAACCGTTAGGCAAAAGTATTGATAGTACCCTAAATTACAACTTCAAATTCTAGTGTTATTTTATAGGATACAATCACATATAAATGTTATAATTATCACAACAATATTTCACCAATATAACAATTAGACTATAATTTCCAGATCCATGGATCTCAGTCAAATAAGAATCGCGATGTGGTGTGCATGTGATGGGCCTGGGCAGCGCAGATGCAGTGATCGTGTATGCACAGTACTAGCGCTAACAGAGCTAAAGTGCACGTGCGTCTGTCTGGCCGGCCGGTGTCAGGTCACAATACATTTTACAATACAATCACGTAGTTTGGTTTTCACTGCACCTGCGCTGCCCATCGCACACCACATCACACACTCTATTCGCGATTCTTATTTCAGATCTGGATCTGGAAATTATAATTGTTATATGGTGAAATTGTTGTGATGATTGTATCATATATATGTGACTATATCTTATAAAATAACACTAGAATTTGAAGTTGTAATTTAGGGTACTATCAATACTTTTGCCGTAGTTTTGCTACACAGATCACGTAACTGCATCGGGTATACTGCGCATCGCCACTGCGCACGTCCTTAACGGGCCAATAGGAAAATGGCAACAAGTCTGTCCCTAACGGACAGTAAAAATAGTATATAAGATACTATACAATTTATATCTGGTTTTATACTTACGACAGATGTTATCCATGGACATCAATGGTCCACTGTCTTGATACATGAGGCTCCATTCGGTGTATTTATTCACAAAATTAGGTTTTTATCGTCCAGATTGTGGTAAGAAGCAAAAATTCCAAAATGGTATCCGAATTTGTGTCCACAGTGCGCATGCGTGAGGTCGCAGGTCAAACTTTGGCGTACGAGCCAAGATGTACTCAATGTTAACCTAACCGCCTGGCATATACATCGCTCGAAATCTTGCAGGAACATGTTTGTAGATGGGCGATGAGGTGTTTTATCCTCTTTAAGCAGATTTTTTTAAAATTTTGTTTACTTGTACTGCACCCTAAAATACCTATGTACGACGGCGCTACACAAAATTGCTATAAAAACAATGATAACCTACCTCAAATTGATTATTTATGTCGATTGTCCTTGTTAGAATCCCGCTGTGCGATGCCGACGGATCGAAAAAAAAAAGCCGGATTCTAACAAGGACGATCGACATAAATAATCAATTTGAGGTAAGTTATCATTCTTTTTATAGCAATTTTGTGTAGCGCCGTCGTACATAGGTATTTTAGGGTGCAGTACAAGTAAACAAAATTTAAAAAAAATCTGCTTAAAGAGGATAAAACACCTCATCGCCCATCTACAAACATGTTCCTGCAAGATTTCGAGCGATGTATATGCCAGGCGGTTAGGTTAACATTGAGTACAGTGGCCTGGCTTATATGTATTAGTCAACCGATCGCCACTTACGCGCGGAACCGGAATAAAACCTCGCCTATATATCCCAGCATGCATTGCCGATGACTTTGGAGGCGACAGGACAATTTCGAATATTTGTGCGAAGCCGTTTGGGATTAATCATCAATTTGAGGTAAGTTATTATTCTTTTCATATAATTTCTATGTAGCGCGCAGATAAAACGCACTTTTGTTCTCTAGAAAAGGTTAACCAAATACAAAAAAATTATAATTAAAGGTGATAAAAACACCTCATCGCAAAAACGCTACACCATTTCGATCGTCAGTAATTCACAGCTCTGTGCTACGCACAGAGCTGATCATAGTTAACACCTACCATACTTTAGTTTTCCATGATAAATTGAGCACAAATACGTTCTCGAGTTAGACATTTGCAAATAAACTAACCTTACCAGGCGCCGTGCACACCGGCCACCGCTGATTAACGTTTTGCTAGGTTGGACTGGCCTTAGTTTAGCAGTAAATGTTTGATTATGGCTTTTTCGCTGCAATAGACCGGCAATTCGCAAGCATCGTCCTAAAAAGGACCATTTACAAATTACAATACATTGTGTAGATGTGCATGCGCATGCCGAAGACACGTTCAGTATTCTCAGCTTAGCTATTTCTCTTTATTTATTTTATATTTGCAGATAAGCTCATGATGTCAACGTCACGCATTGTCCTGGCTCTTCAATTCCATTTGACTATGAGATGAGACTCGACATCATCGTGGACGAAAAGGTGAGCTTTTGAAACAGACAGACATTCAACAATTATAATTGCATGTGAAAAATTGCAAAATTCCAGCTGATGGTGGTGTTCGGATTTCGTTGAGTTATACAAACATTTCTCTAAAATTTACCATTTATTACAGTCCCACAGGCACAGGTTACAAAATAATATGTACTTTAGTTTTCCATGATAAATTGAGCACAAATATGTTCTCGAGTTAGACATTTGCAAATAAACTAACCTTACCAGGCGCCGTGCACACCGGCCAGCGCTGATTAACGTTTTGCTAGGTTGGACTGGCCTTAGTTTAGCAGTAAATGTTTGATTATGGCTTTTTCCCTGCAATAGACCGGCAATTCGCAAGCATTGCAGATCGTGGGCCATTGCGGATCGTGGGCATTTCCCACGGTGCGTCGTACCAAGGACCATTTACAATACATTGTGTAGATGGACACGTCACAGCAGACAAGTTTAGTATGCTCAGCTTAGCTATCTCTCTTTATTTATTTTATATTTGCAGATCCGCTCATGGGCATGGCGTTGACTTCGAGCTGACGCATTGTCCTGGCTCTTCAAATCATCTTTCATGGGATGAGACTCGACATCGTCGTCGACGAAAAGGTGAGCTATGGCAGAAATATAATTACTTTTGAAACAGACAGAAATTCACCATAGGCTATAATTGCATGTGAAAAATTGCAAAATTCCAGCTGATGGTGGTGTTCGGATTTCGTTGAGGTATACAAACATTTCTCTAAAATTTACCATTTATTACAGTCCCACAGGCACAGGTTACAAAATATGTACCGTAAATACCGGCGTAATCGCCGCATACTTTTTCCTCGAAAAAACCCTGCAAAGTCGGGGTGCGGCGTGTACGCGGAGACAGTCAAAATGTCACTCTTGACCGGCCTCAAAACAACACATTTCAGCAGGTGTGGGACTATTGGTTGTATTGCACTGTATTGTATTGCGTGATAACACATTATATAGCCAAATTGTCTACGTTTACCCTGGCCTAGAATGGTTTCTCACCTTTTTTTGCTGATATTTGCGAAATCTGATACGTTTTTAACTTCAAAGTTACGAAACAAATGCACACTGCCAGCGCCGCGCTCGCCTAGCTGTCATCGATCTAGCTATGTGCGTTATGAATGCATTGCATTTGCACGTACGTACATCACAGTACCTGGTTCTCTGTAGTACCGATTTCATGCTAAAATTTGGCACATTTTCCCAGCCGATTTTCTTGTTTCCCGCCGTTATTCCCGCTTTTTTTGTCGCCAGTTTTCCTAGCGCACTTTTCTCCCACATTTTTTTTTTTTTCAATTTCAATGCCCAAAGTCGGGGTGCGGCGTTTACGCCGGTATTTACGGTAGTTAGTTTTCCATGATAAAATGAGCACAAATGTTCTCGAGTTAAGACAAGAGGTTTGTAAATTTGCAAATAAACTAACCTTACCAGGTGCCGTGCACACCGCTGATTAGCGTTTTGCTATGTTGGACTGGCCTTAGTTTAGCAGTAAATGTTTGATTATGGCTTTTTTGCTGCAATAGACCGGCAATCCGCAAGCATTGCGGATCGTGGGCATTTCCCACAGGTAGTTGCAGATCTGCAATCCAACCGAAAGGACTTGACTCCCTCAACCTATGCCATTCACTCTAACAGAGGGTTGATATGGTTAGAAGATCCCTTAAAAGAGAGTATGGTATAACACTTTTAAAAACACTACATATCTTTCTCAAAATTTGCATGTAGCTAGGGAATGATGTTAGTAAAATGTGTGAGAAATATCAAATCAATTGACCCCTATTACTTCTTCAATAAATACATTTTACATTTCTCAGTTTTACTTTTGAAAAGACTTGAGATAACTTGGCCTCTGGATATTTTGGCACTACCTTTGATTGTATTTCTACTATTTCCCCTTTATTTCTCTTTATTGTGCAGATGATGGGCCTGCGTAAAGCAACCTTTCATAATGTAGCTGTGCTTTCCTCAGATTCCTGTATCAGAAAGCTGCCAGATTGATGTGAGCCAGCAATATCATTATGTGAGTATTGAAAATATTGTTAATTTGTTAGACAAGTGAACATTTTATAGACCTGTACAGATTATTGATGCTCATTCAGGATATATGTTACTGCTGTATTAAATACACATAATTAAGCACTTTCAAATCAGCGAAGTCCCCCAAATTCCGGTGACAGCTCGCAAATGATGTAAAAAAGTAAGAGGTATACAAATATTTCCTGTCCTATCTTCATGTCCGAACGGTCACATCTTTCTCATTTCTTACTTTGGCCGATTCCCTTAATTTCTAACTTTTACACCAATTTGACCAAGTTCTCAACAGTGGGGCATCTTATTTCATGAAACTGGTTTAAACCATTTTTATAAGCTATACAAGAAAAGTTTAATATTTAAAAAAGTATGGAGTGTGAGATTTATGCTGCAACTTCATGGTCATAATTTTATTTTAATTGTTATTTTTAGACACTGATAACACTTTTTTTTGTTAACTTTATATTTTTATTTTGTTTTTATTATACATGGGGAACATGTATGTTTCTTTCCCCTTGTAAGTCTAATGTTCTTTCTTATAACTTCTAACCAACAGAAAAAAAACCTTCACCTCATTAAAAAATCTATATTTGTATTCATGTTATTTTGCAGATATGCTATTCACATCTTGGGTCAAGGCGTTGCTGAACAAGAATGAATGCTATACACGCTACACTGCCAGCAATCTTGCCACATGTGAGCTTGTTATAGGTGGAAGACTGACAGAGAGCAACCATTTAGGGGCAACCATCTAGAGAGACTTTCTAGAGAGACAATCTTTAAAAATCCTGATGACTTCTTGTCATCACAGTAGAACTTGAATTGTAGTCCCACTAGCTCTTTATCACATTGTCCAGGTGGACAATACAGTCCGGCTTGGCATAGCTGTCTGCATGATAAAGTGAACCAGCTAGCAACTTTTACGGCTGCTTTTACAACATCTCACCTTATTGGAAATGAGCAGAATTTAGTGGCAAGAGGTTATGGTTAAAAGCTTGACTAATTCCACAGGTGGTAGAATAAAATGCCCTTTGATTTACATACAGTCAAACCTGAAGGGAAGTAAGAAAAGTGGCCATTGTAGACCGGTTCATTCCATTGTTTTTCTCTGCAGAGGGTCATGTTTAATGGCCGCTATAGGCAGGTTGGCTGCTATAGACAGGTGGCCACTAAGACAGGTTTGACTGTACTCTTGGGTGCTGAATAGGTTGCATAGAAGGCTGTTTTTTTTTCTTCTTCAAAATCTGAAATATTTGTAGAGGAAAATAAGTGATAATGACAAGAAGAAATATGATATTGTCTCATCCGATTAGCCATAATATTCCACATTTTATGAGCTAATATTGCACATTATACCCCTCATGCTTCTGAAATATGACTGATGTCTAGATTCTTAATGGAATGCTCTTTCAAATTTTTAATGATAACATTTTAAATTGATTTGACTTTTAGGGATAACGAAATAACTACATGGGAAGAGTAAAAAAGTAATTTAGGATACAAACTTTACAAAGTATGCGCTGTAGATGAAAACTGTCTGAGTAATGGGTAAAGGTATACAATTGCACACCACCCTAGCATTTCAAAAGTATACGGCCGATTCAGTTGGAATTCGCACAAATTGATGATCTAATAATGATTGACAAGTGACCGAAATTTCAAAGCAATCCGAAGGCGGAAACTCACGATATCGGCGTCGACATCCGATGCGACGATATGTAGTTGTTGGCTACGATCATACAACCAATTGTGATCGATCACAAACAATCATAACATGTGATCGATCGATTACAAATAATCGTCTTCTTATTCTTTTTTCCATTATTTTGTTCTCTTATTCATAATTAAATATAAATGTACCAACAAAAGTTCATGTTCATGAACAATGTTATGACTGATATTTATATTATGTGTATTGATATTTTTTGTTATAATATCTCATGTATAATAGGCCCATTAGGCTTCTATACATAATATATTATAACAAATAATAAATATCAGTACAAATAATATAGATATCAGTCATAACAATGCTCATGGACATGAGCTTTTGTTGAGTACATTTATATTTGATTATTAATAAGAGACCAAAATTTATGGAAAACAAATATGAATAAGAGAAAAAAAATAAAGGAAAAACGAATAATAAGAAGACTATTTGTAATCAATCGATCACATGTTATGATCGTTTTTGATCGATTACAATTGGTTGTACGATCGTAGCCAACAACTACTTATCGTCGCATCAGATGTCGACGTTGATATCGTGAGTTTCCGTCTTCGGATTGCTTTGAAATTTGTGTCACTTGTCAATCATTATTAGATCATCAATTTCAAACTGAATCGGCCATATACTTTTGAAATGCCAGGGGGGTGTGCAATTGTATACCTGAGCATAAAAATTAAGTGACATGATATTTCATTTCATTGCACTCACTGTTGACATGTGCAATATTCTCCCATGTAGAAATACAACGTAACGATTTGGACGATGACGGGTCACCCAATATTATGTAGTGCTCTAAAGTCGTTTAGTTGGCGCTCCACACACAGAGCTTTGTACACTCGTGAGAAATTATCCCAGTGGGGTATTAGTAATGGGATTTGCCCTTTTGCTAGCCTTTAGTCAAGGCTCTATATGGCTTGGAGATTCTCTATGCGATCGCGAGCAAGCTAGCTGTGGGGGAGCACGGGGTCAGCGAGCGGGATGAACTGGCTCCCATATAGAGCCTTTATGAACTTAACACACAGTAATTTATTAATGAGATGAAAACATTAACCAATCAGATCGCTAGATGCGGGTGACCTCTGCCTGACTCTGGTCCTAATACACGATATTGCCGTGGCGTGTTCCATCATGTATCAAGGGGTTTATTTAGTATCAGACATTAATATTATCATAACTATTATAATGATCAAATATGAGATACATCAGAGTAAAACTGAAGCATAGAAATACCTTTTTTGTATCCATACCAAATCTCACCTCTTTATTTTAAAAGAAAGCAACATATTTTGTAATGACGTACCCTATTCATATAATGGATGCGTCCGCATCTACTGTTTAACGTGTACGGCCTACGCTAGTATGTTGCGGAGACCCTCTAACGACCAGTAACCGTGTATTGTGCAAGAAAGCGTGTTTGGTTTTACTTGGTTTTACTATGCAGCTTGATTGTGTGTCTAAACAAAGACTAACACTCGCAAACGGCTGATCTACCATCCCGTGGTAGATGAATATTCGTTATTTAATAGGTTTACATTAGAAATAAACAACAACCAATGTGCAAAGAGAGAAAGACTCTCGCTCCGCTCGCGTAATTGTGCATATAGCGTGAGAGTCTTGACGAAAGACTACCCTTTTGCATGCTGATTGAAAGTATTGAGCATGTGTCCAGCACTTTATCAAGTCCTGTGTTGGGTTTTTGATGTTACAAAGAGATTAATTGGTACTATTGTCCCTCTGGACCAAAAGTTATTTATGTATGGAGTCCCATGCCATGTAAATAATGTCAGTGTATGGGGACGTCTCTGGTTTATTTGTGTTATCTTTATTTGTTGTATGTGTGATATGTTTTGAGTACAATATATGGTTCTGTTGTCAATGATTATAGATTCAGTTGTAAATGAAAACCGCATTCTTTGTGCATTATGCAATATATATTGTAATTCTAATAATACAGATTAGTTGTATTTATTCAAGGTAGTCTAAATCCCCTTGGATTTGAGATGGTGTGCAACTAATTGTACAGGTTTAAACTGTACCTGATAACAATCACCTGGAACCTGTAAAAAGTCGCCAACAAAACCCAATGGTCGCACCTGATTGCTGTAACTCGCGTCCGCAGGAAAGGTGTCGATAGCAATCGCCTGGTTTCCACAAAGACAATTCATGGTGAAAACTGAACAAATCGCATACGCAATGAAGTTAAACCAACTTGCAAGAACTACGGCAAATAACACAAATCCGTGTTCAAATCACACAGCAGGCACTAGGCTTAACAACATACAAAAGTAAACACAATCTGTATAAGTAATGCTTCTCTCATTTGTATGTAAAGCGCTATGAATCATTTATGTATTTAGCGCTATACAATATAAGAACTTATATTGTATTGTACTGTATTATATTGTATTTGTTCTGCTTATTTAACGAAGGATTTCAAAACCGTCAATAATGATTATACTTTACATCAAGTAACAAAAAATAAAGTTCAAGATTAACATGTATGTATTGTTAATATGTTTTATTAATGTAAATATGTTATGAATTTATTATCAAACAAAACTGCCAATAAAAGTACAGGTAACATCAAAACAATTGTACTTCAATAGTTATTCAAAGAGTGCAACACAAAGTTGAGTGTTAATGAACAGATACATGTTATCACATTAATGTGGACATATGTGAGAAACAAGGTTGTATATGCTAGGGGTGTATTCTAAAAACAATTAACTTAAATATATAATATAACATCATACCTACATCACTATAATAAAACAGTACTTAACGTATAGTGATTTGCTACATATATTTTAGTGACGTAGATATAGATAAAATGAACACTAACTTTAAAATACACCCCTATTACTTGAATGAGTGTACTTATAAGTAATCATACAATTGTTTGAATACTTGCAAGTGATGAATGTGCATGCATGTATATGTCTGTAAATATGCTATGTATAATTCAAATTGAACTATGTATGAGTGCCTTTGTAGTGCGTATGATTTAGATGTACATGCATTTATGTACGTATACATGTGCAAAGATGAGTAAATAACGTGACTGGTGCTGTAATATCACCTAAATTGATGTATATAACGTGTATTAATATACCAATGATGCACAGGCATGAGTGGATCAAAAGAACTGAATGCACGAGTTTAACTTTGAAATGATTTTAAACCATTCGTCACATAAAGGAGATAATCTAATTCTTACCAATCCACAAAAAAATGCCTGTGCACCATTTATTTTAAAAATAGACACAAAAAATGTGAAAATCAAACTTTTCCCCAGAAATGATGGCTAAATTTACAATGCATGCCTATAAATATACCAACCATGCCTGTAAATATACCACCACTTTCCTGATAATTTAACGCCGCATGGCTAAGTTTACGAAACATGCCTGTAGTTTACCAACACATGACTGCGGAGAATTAAATTTTCACATTTTAAAATATTTTGTTTAATATAAATTTATTTATATAAATATTGATTCATTTTTTTTGAAGATATAATTATTTTTATTTATTTTTGTTATGATACAAAATATATATATATATATTTTTTGTAAAGCGCATAGAGATGATTATCAATCATATTAGGCGCTATAAAAATCACACTAATTATTATTATATCCAAAAAAATGTATTTAATCATGTAAATTTTATTTTGTTATTAATTTCTTTTATTAATCCTGAGGCGCGTAGCGCCGAATCTAGCTGCCGAGGCGCGAAGCGCCGAGGCAGCTAGTTAGGCTATACTTTTATGTTGAGGGTGGCTGTTTTTGAGTTGGTGATGGATGATTTTGAGTTGATGACGGCTGCTTTCGAGTTGATAGTGTGTACTGTTGAGTTAATGACGGCTGCTTTCGAGTTGATAGTGTGTACTTTTGAGTTGATGACGGTTGCTTTCGTGTCGATAGTGTGTACTGTTGAGTTGATGACGATTGCTTTCGTGTTGATAGTGTGTACTTCTGAGTTAATGACGGCTGCTTTCGAGTTGATAGTGCGTACTTTTGAGTTGATGACGGTTGCTTTCGTGTTGATAGTGTGTACTTTTGAGTTAATGACGGCTGCTTTCGAGTTGATAGCTAGTGTGTACTGTTGAGTTAATGACGGCTGCTTTCGAGTTGATAGTGTGTACTTTTGAGTTGATGACGGTTGCTTTCGTGTTGATAGTGTGTACTTTTGAGTTGATGACGGCTGCTTTCGAGTTGATAGTGTGTACTGTTGAGTTAATGACGGCTGCTTTCGAGTTCGTGTTGATAGTGTGTACTGTTGAGTTAATGACGGCTGCTTTCGTGCTGATAGTGTGTACTTCTGAGTTAATGACGGCTGCTTTCGAGTTGATAGTGTGTACTTTGGGAGTTGATGACGGTTGCTTTCGTGTTGATAGTGTGTACTGTTGAGTTGATGACGGTTGCTTTCGTGTTGATAGTGCTTTTGAGTTGATGACGGCTGCTTTCGTGTTGATAGTGTGTACTCGATGACGGTTACTTTCGAGTTGATAGTGTGTACTTTTGAGTTGACGACGGTTGCTTTCGAGTTGATGACGGTTGCTTTCGAGTTGATAGTGTGTACATTTGAATTGATGACAGTTGCATTCGTGTTGATAGTATGTACTGTTGAGTTAATGACGGTTGCTTTCGTGTTGATAGTATGTACTTTTGAGTTGATGACGGTTGTTTTCGAGTAGACAGTGTGCACTTTTTAGTTGATGACGGCTGCTCTTTAGTAAATACATGGCTAACACTATCATCAAGTACTTTTGAAAGTCAGAGTTTGAAAGACTATTCAGTTTTATTATGCACCGACACGAAATAATTGAAATTATAAAGTCGTTAGTTGATGGTAAAAATGAATAGTCAATTTGTTTATTGCAACGATTTTGTAATTCTATTTGATATCTGCGGCATAATTTATTAAACATTACCATAATTATATAATGTTATTATTAAAACATAATGCCTAATAACTTGATAATATTTTTCATACAAATACGATTTAAAAGTGGTATTTGTTTAATGGGTATTGTTTAAGCTGCATTAGCAGAATGGAATTATTGACACATACAGCCTACATTCATAGAGAAAATTTGATGTTTTCATTCTTAAATGCCGGATGTCACCGTATCGTCATGTACAAGGTGTTCAAGGGATAGTTCTGTTTGGGTCAAACTGAATTTTAGTAACCAAAACCTGCACCATAACATTAAAAACTACTAGTTATATCTCCACCAGGTATTAACAATTACAAACGACTACGTAAAAAGACTGCTCTCTAAAACGCATTGGTTTCAACCATCAACCAAAAAAATGTGCATGTGATCTTTTGTTAAATAACTGTTTAAAAACCTCTTTTGCAAATTTTGGAAAAGTGTAAGCATTTTATATTTTTTTCTTTAACCATCAAATAAATGTGGGATCCCACATTTATTCCGATTGGATATATTCATTGATATTTCAGGTGTGTCTGAACCGATTTTGATGAAATAAAGTTTATTATGCCATTAAAATTGTATGCTCTTTCAAATTGCAACGCAGTTGATCATTACCTCACAACAAAAGTTTTTGAAGTGCCCTCTATCATATACCAAAACTCAACTATCCCTTTAGACATATATAACTCTTGACACCTTTGATTGTGAATAATTCAAGTATTCAAGTATTGCATGGATTGTATTTATATTGAAGCAGAAGATGGCTGAAATGTGTACGTTTTTTGTTGGTTGTGGTCGCGTTTCATAATTCCCATTGATGTCAATACAATTAATAAATATTTTTCTAAAGTAGATTGCAAAATGTATTCCCCAAAAACCTGTACAAATTGAGAAACTATGTGCAAGTCAACGAGTGTGCATATGAGTGTGTTTCACAATACTTTCACGCAGCCTCTCACATTGTTTTTGTTTTGCCTATTTTGAAATCTACTATCGAAAATATATATATATTTTTTACATGGAGTGTGACTTATGCAGCACGACCACACCCAACATAAATTTGCAATTGCCAGCTTTCTTTTGCTTCAATATGGATAGAATCGATGCCATACTTTTTTTAATTATTCAAAACCAAACGTGTCGAGCGTTATATTCAACACCCGAATATTTATACATTCATGTTGTTAGTTTAAATAACATCAATTAAATTAAAGAAAAGTAATTTATTTTTTAAAAGTTAGTAGTGAAATGCGCAAGAGATGAGAGCTGCGAGGGGTGGAAATTAAAGAAAAGTAAATAGATATAAAGATAAATGAATAGAGAAAGGTAGAGGTATGTGTAGGATGGAGGGGGGAGTAAGACAACGAAAAGGAAGGGGAGAGGGGGGAAAGATGTGGGGAAAACAATCAAATTGTCATGAAACCTTTTTTTAATACTTGGTTTGACCATGGACCCTAGTAGGGTCCATGGTTTGACCTAGCCAAAGCTCTGTTAAAGGGATCTAGTGACATTGTCAAAATCCACAAACTTTCTTAGAAGTCGAGCGGTTCTCACGTACCTTGTGGTTATCGTATTACCAATAGATAGAAGCATGGCAAAGGTTTCGGTTGTCCAAATATTAATTTCGTTATAAAGATAGGAACAAGTATGAGTGAAGTGTTCTGATCTGAAACTATCTAGTGGAGAATGTCAACTGTGTCCAAAGCCATTGCAATCCAACATGGGTTTTTAAAATGGGCTCAAAAGGGTCCCTTAAACCCTGCCACGCTATCTACTCTCATGATGAAGAAGCTGAGATGTGGCCTTCAAAGTATGTTCAAGGTATGTTCAATGAGTAAGTTAATATCATTTTGCATTTTATCCAACACTCGGTCATATTCATGTAGCATTTTAAAACATCACTCAGTAGCCATATCGGATTATGTTATTAACCCGTCGTCAGATTTGTTGCACATGTCAACGAAGTAACTAGATCCCTTTAAGTGGCACCCGCCCCCATAGGACAATTGGCGTGATGTCACCGCCATATTGCCCAATTGTCTAGGTTAAACAGTTCCTTCTCTTCGCCTTTAGTCAAATCGAAGGTAGTTCTATCGGGCGACATTCGACATCCGTTGTACCAAGGCGAATCACCAAGATACTTCAACTCCTGCTTCTCGTTGTCCATAAGGAATGGAAGCGCTTGGCAGAATACCCGAGGTTTAGTTGGAAACGTCACGACGACCTCGCCTTTGCTCCTCCAGTCAAAATACTTCTGGTACTCATCATCGACCTCGCCCAGGAGCTCGATGTATTCCGCGAGATCTTCCAGCGCGTCAAAGTCCGCTGCGTGGATGTAGGAGTCGGGTGGAGCCACTCTCTCGTAGCTCTCTTTCGTCGCTCCGATCACGACCGGGACCGTCCCGCCACTGAGCGACATCATCCAGAACTTTTCCGTGATGTAGTCCCGGCATTCTGAGTTAGGGGTGGCGAGATAGAACTTGTATAGCGCCATCAGGTCGTTGCATTTTGCCGATCTCCGCGGAAGGCATTCATGTTTGCCACACTTCCCGTAGGTGTCGAGAGGAAGCAGCTGTTGGAGACGCTCCACGACTGGGACACGCGGCCAAAACCCCCGACAGTTACTCGCCATCCACGTCATCAGACCGCGCCTCTTGGAAAGTGTGCTGCTGACTTCGCGTGTGTCGTTAAACGGCTTGTAATATCCAAACGGCAACACTATATCTGAGTCCCTATCATACGTCATTAGCAGATGGTACTTGAGACGGCCCAAATTCAAATCGCCGGTCCATCTGAGCACGCGTAGAGGCGTCTCCGTACTAAAGTAGATCCAGAGTTGCCCCGGTGATGGCGAGGTCTTCAGAACTCGATTCAAAAGCGTTCTGCCCTCGTCTTCTCTAAACTGCGTCGGAACGAACCCGAATACGACCGCGTCTTTGTCCCTCAAATCGTTGACGTCGATACCCATGGTGAGGGCGATGTCGCATTCGTAGCCCTCGGCGCGACAGTCGATCTCCGTTTCGCCCAGCGGGAGATGGCTCGCTCGGAACAGTTCCATGAAGCTGCTGACCTCGGGGATATGTCTCATCACGTCTTCGCTCCCGAAGATGTGGACTCTCCGGACGCACCCACCCGATGTCGCTGCCAAGGGCAACTCTGCCCTGGTGCGTTGGCGTGGATGGAAACTGCTATTTAGCGTGGTTATTGTCGCCACCCAGTACCCGGCCAGTGTTCCCGCGATGAAGGCCATGGTTATCTTGCATCGGCTCTGTAATATGAAACCAAGAAAATGAGGAGGGTTACTGGTTCACTTTGTGGTGCTGATGCTTGCAGATAGAACTGTTTGTGTGCCCCCATACTACAATTGAGAAGCCTTGTTATAATATGGGCAGTACTTAAAGGACAATGAAAGCCAGACAAATTGTTGTATGCACTATAAGACACTAAATAGGATGAATAGTCCCTGAAAATCTGAGCACAATCGGTCAAGAAATAAGACAACTATGGCTCTTTGAAAACAACCATTTATTTCTACGAGTGACTTAAATTGGCAAAGCACTCTGGCAAAGTTGTGGACTACTCCCCATACATTTTGTTCAATTTTCTCGAAATGTATGATTACCCTTCGTTTGAGTTCAACATTTGTTTTGTAGAATGCATTTATACATAACATATCATGAGTTGGGGGAATGGAAAAGTGTGACTATGAAGAAAACTGTAAAAAAATGGGAGCATTTTTGTACAAAACATATTATGGGGAGTAGTCCACACACTTATCAGAATGCGTTGCCAATTTTAGTTCCCCATAGGAATAAATGGACATCTTCAAAGAGCCATAGTGTTCTTGTTTCTTGCCCGATTATGCTCTACCTTTCAGAGCTATTCCTCCTAATTTCTTCAAGTATGTAAAAGCACCCTTGTAAAAAAAGTACTGCAGTACAACTGCAGTAAATTTACCGCAGTAGTACCGCAGTACTTGTACTGCGGTACTCGTAGTACATTAACTCCGGTAAATTGGACGGTAAATTACTGCGATAGTACTGCGGTACAAGTACTGTGGTACTACTGCGGCACTACTGCAGTAATACTGCGGTACTACTGCAGTAATACTGCTGTACTCGGTACTACCACAGTACTACCGCAGTACATAGTACTGCAGTACGAGTACCGCGAATTTTGCGATAGTACTGCCAGTACTGCATTTGTACTGCGTTAGTACTGCAATACTACTGCAGTAGTACCGCGGTATACTCCGGTAGTACTGCAGTAGTACTGCAGTGTACCACATGTACAACGAATACTGCAGTACTACTGCAGTTACCCCGAAGTACTCGCAGTACTTTGTTTTACAAGGGCAGCATTTTGCTTGGGTGTCATTGTCCTTTAAGTACTTAACGGGATCTAGTATTAAACTTTGTTGACATGTGTTTATAATATGTATTATGTATATAATTTTCATTGGGTATTGCGTGAAAATCTCAAGTTACATTATATGACCGCACCCCTGCAAGTCAAGAGGCTAGCTGCGTGATATGTCCGAGTAATGAGCAAAAATGCAAAGTGATATTCGCTAACTCATTGCATTGACTTTTTTTGTACACGCGGTTACGGCTATCCAGAACACTTTAATCGTATATCTTTTTAACGAGAGGGAAATTCGAAAAACAGAAACCTGTCCCATGCTTCAATTGAAATACAACACTGTATTGGCATGAGGGAACCACTACAATTCCAGTTGGATTATGAGGATTTGGACAATGTTACAAGATTCCTTCAAGTCTGTTTGTGGATTTATGTCGTAGGCAATACTCCGACAATGCATGTTCATCGGTAAATTCTGTGCCGCTAACGCATGTATTCTCCACATACAATGTACTACAACAATTGTGTATTTATCGTGTAAATGCTAGTATGACTATTTTCGCTGAAGATGTGGTATAAGTAAACTGTTGCTATTCTTTCGATTTCACTTGACTTACAAGGCCAGGGGTGACCAAATGGCATTCTTTACCCAAACATGCCCACGATGTGGCATGCAGCCGATGCTCTGTGTAAATTGTACAGCATTGGTTCTTTTTAATTATGCATGCCAAGTCGTGGGCACGCCTTGGTAGAAAATGGCGATCAAACTGAATCGTCTTCGTATATAATACAACAAGAGCTCTATGGTGCAAACAAAAAATAAGATTAATTAACTTACGAGCCTCCTGGAAAACATACTCCTTGGCGCCCTGAGATGTATCCCGATATTCAAACTAATATCGCACTAATTATATACACATGCAGTCCTCAGAATAATACCGCCGTCCTTCGATGATGAACATCGATGTTATCGTTACTACGAACGCCACTGAGAAATCGTATCCTGGTAATGGACAACCTAACTTAAATCATTATGCTCTATAAACATATTTTTTTTAGAATGATATTTTTATAGCAAATCCGAATACGTAGTGTAGCAGCTGTTTCTTGAAGATATGCACCAATTGCATGCATACAATGTCAATCCATGGTTCTACCAAACGACTGTTCACGTTCATGCGTATCAAGGTGTTCCTGGTAATGGTGTATTCTCCGTGTGGTCCAATTAAGGATTCATAACCATATTGCAAGTACATTAGGAACATAACACGTTGCAAGTGAGTCTATGGACATAATATAATATCAGTATAATGTCGCTGCAGAATCCATTTAAAACATATAGCCCATATGTTCCTGAAAGCTACGTGTACCAGACACTGTGCACACGGCCATTGATGCATGTCAATGGAAAGAAGACTAAAGCGATTATTACGTAAGATCGTGGGCGCGTTCACCTTTTGTTCAATGAAAACAGAGTCTGCAGAAAGGTACTTTTCAAGGTAAACAATCAACACTGTGCGGGAGAGTGACCCGGACTCTCTGTTACAGTACAATGGAACCTCTTTAAAATGGGCACCTCGGGGACATTTAATTTACCTAGTTAATTATCTCAGGTATCAGGGCTTCAAAATATAAAATACAGAAACTAGATCTGGGCCCCGTTGCAGAAAGATAAACAATCGATTGTAAGTTACAATTAATTGTAAGTCAGATCATGTGTTCTAAATGCGCGAATCTGATTGGTTGAAACGCGCAAAGTTTCTGACTTACAATCAATTGTAACTTACAATCGATTGTTTCTCTTTCTGCAACGGGACCCTGGACCTGTGAAATAGCCTCGCTATATCAGATACCTCGTTATAACGAAGTATATGAAGAGCTTAGTTCAAAAAGGCACTAAATCCATTTTCCATAAACATTGAGTTAACGACAACAGTAAGTTTATAAGCTACGATGCTATCTAGAAATCAAAACGTTAGGACAAATCACACAATCAAAATCAAAATATGGAACTTTTCATTTTCATATTCCCATATAGGAATGTGTACAAAGATGGATAAAGAAACCTGTGGATTTTAGCGCCTTTTGGAATTAAGCTCTTCATATTATATGTGTTATCCTCCTTTTCTGTCCTCCGTGTGACTTGTGATAATCTTTGACCAAAATACTCAATATCGAGTGAATACACGAATTGCATCTTCCTTCTCTCCTATTCCTCTTCCATCCTCTTCCCTCAAATGTCTCCACTTCCTCTCGTCTATCTTCCACTCCTCCCACTCTCCTCCTCTTCTTCTTTCTCCTCCTCACACTACCTCCCCCTTCATTAACGTAGCACCCACTCCCCCCCCCACCCCCCGCCTTGCACGCATATGGTTTCTCGTTATTTATGCCCCATTATTACACTCTATTCGACAACAACAAAACAATCTTCACAAAGCGCATGAACACGAACCATAATAAGTGATATTAATATAGAATTAGTTATTCTTTATTTTGACATGATGGTGCTCATACCGTGTTCGTCTTTAATGTGCACACTCTTGTTTTTATACCTATCAAAGTCAAGATACACTTCACTTAATCGAGTTGTATACTATCATATTAACTGAGTCAGACGTATTTATAAAACTTTACATAATTATTGTAAACACCTTGAAATAAACACGGTAGCAGGCGACAGAATATATCATATTTGAATTTGCATATAATGTGCAACTTTTTGTCTTGTTTCATTATTTTTTGTAACAAAATTATATGAATTTGAACAAATATGATCCCTACAAAAACAGCTGGATGACTAGGGTGTTCCGCCCATAAGTTGACATGAAGAAATAAACAAAATATCGTATGGTTGAGATGAGAGTCAGTTGGAGCCTGAACTTTCGATTGTAACCATGGTAACAGAGAAATGCCCCCCCCCCCCCGAAAAAAAAGAAGAAGAAAATAATGATCAACATCTCAGAACTCCAGTCGATTTTATCATAAATTCATAGTAGATAAGCAATTTCCAGCTGTATTTCTTTGTTTATTTACGTTTGGAATGAAAACAATTATTGATGTAAATATTACGTTCATAAGAGTTAATTACTATACTGAATTACCTCTCATGTTCCCCCCAAAAAACAAAACAAAACAAAACAAAACAAAACAAAAAACAATAAAATAATGTTGAATTATACAGCAGTAAAACTGCATATAATTGGCTTATACAAATCAACATTAGTTAGCTAAAATATATGTATTATGCTCGTTATGGATATTATTAAGATGGTTACTCTTTGAAATCATAAACCGATTTAGGGGAATTAATGTGCAGATAAAACAATGCAAATATTTATCAATTATATCAAGGCTCCTTGATAAAAACAAATTACCGTAACTAAATTATAAAACTGTATGCCTTTTCAAAAAATCTGTTTCAACAAGTTTACAAGTAATGGCTCTCCATTATTGTTAGGTCCATTTCAGACTTATAATCTTTGTGAAACACCTCCCCGATTGTACTAAAACAAGGCTGTAATCCGTTGTGTCCCATATGGCGATCGATGTTCTCTAGAAAGTTGTCCCTTCTTCGTGAATGCAATTGAATAGTTTCTGGAGAAACCTGGTCACCTTCCCTGTAACATAGACAGATAAACAAAATAATGATTCAATAATGAGTTTAAAGGGACTTAGTAACATTGTCCAAATCCTCAAAATACAATTTTCATTCTAGCGGTTCCCTCATACCTTGTTGTATTCGTATTAACAATAAAACCATGGGACAGGTTTCGGTTTTTCAAATTTCCCTTTCGTTACAAAGATATGTACGATCAAAGTATTCAGATAAGAAAAACTGCCCGGAGTTTTTCTTACCGTGTACAAAGTGAGTGCAGTGAGTTAGTGAATATCACTTCGCATTTTTGCTCATAACTTTGCCATGCAATGTCCATTTGACTTGAAATTTTCACACAATACCCTGTGGACATATGATATAACAACACTATACATTGCATCAACCATTCCTCACTTTTTGCACATGTCAACAAAGTTACTAGATCCCTTTAATATAATGATGATATTACAATTTGCAACGAATGATATATTTTTATTATCGATTATTGATATACAAAAGGTATTTTTAGATACAAAACCAAATCTTGTTTTCTATCCAAATTTAAATATGTGTTCATTAATATATCTGCATATTTACCTTCAGGGGTGTGTTTGTCTATTATTTTGTGCGTGCAGTGCACACATATGTGTGTGTACATTTGCTTTCTTATAAAGATATCGATACGCTATGAATATATATATTTATCACCTGACTTAGCAAATACAGTACATGCCGCTGCCAGGAAATATTTTAGGCTATTTCATGGGTATATCTCACCCAATTCGCGTCAACGTCAAGGGGCTGTACGCATACCGTACCAGGCACTTCCGGCGCGTACCGTTACTTGTACTGTACATGCATGTCAGGTGACTCTCGCGGGCGAGTGCAACGGAATTTGACAGTCAGATGATAAAACAGTTATTACATTTGTTGTCGGGAAAATCACGGAATATTCCTACCCTCGGGATTTCAAATGCTATTTCGTGAAGAAAATAAGTCCCTCAATAGCATTTAAAATCCCTCGGGATGAAATATTCCGTGCTATCCCCTCCACCGCCATGTAATAACTGTATAATATGTGTGTGTGTGTGTGTGTGTGTGTGTGAGCGTACGTGGGAAAGATACCCAAGTAACGTTTTTTGGGATGTTGTTGTTGTTGTTGTTGGTGGTGTTGTTACTGCGTCTTGTTGATGTTGTTGTCTGTGTGTCTGTCTGGGTGACAATACATATCTCGATGGGTAATATGGTTATGGGTTATGGTTATGGTGACTCACCCCCCAAAAGAAAAAAAACAACAAAACGAAACAAAACAAAACAAAACAAAACAAAACAAAACAAATACAAACAAATACACACAATAAATACAACAAATAAATAAATAAATAAAACAATTCAGAAAGGTCTGCTTTTTATCGGGATGGGATCTTATTGCTCTTATTGGCGACCTCCATCCCACCACTTACACAACTAAACCAGTGGTCTTGGTCTCGGCCTCGATTTTTTGTTTTGCGACGGACGGACAGTCCCCCCCCCCCCGCCCCCCCCCCCCCCCCCCCCCCCCCTCCGTTCTTACATGACTCAACCAGCTAGTGGTCTTGTTTGTCTCTGACACGTTCGGTCTCGGTCCTGTTTGTGTTAATTATGAACCCCCTCCTTGAACATCCTGGCTACGGGCCTGGTTATCAACATAAATTAAATAACCAACCTGAACATGATTTGTATCGCTCGTTCTGCAGTCCGTGGCGAGGATCGAAGAAGGCGTAGTAGACGGGCAGTCCCGACAGGGCGACAGAGATGCCAATTATCCTTCTCACGGGCGCCTGGTAGAGAGCCAGTATTACGACGAACAGCTGGGCTGCTAAGTAAATGACCACACATATGATAGGGACCTGTTTTTGTGATACGGAGTAGAAAACATATAAACAGAACAGCATTAATAAATGATCAGTTCATATCACAGCTTGTCTTACTAAAAAAATAGGAAATTCTCGCAGTGCACATGGTGCAGTGGTAATTTCAATACTTCTTCTTGTCGGCGCCTGGTAGAAGGCCGATAAGAGCCAGTATTGAATTCCGTAAATTTGACATTTTCCGCCAGAGACAATTTTTCCGAATTTGTGGTTATATGTACTAAAGACCCACTGCAAAAAAAGACTCATTTCGTTGGAGGGCGTCACATATAATATTAACTTTTCACAACGATGTTCGCGGAGATGAGTCTAAAAAGGGTACAATTTCCACGACATTGTTCGCGAGCAGAGAAAGGTAAGGTAGCTTTTCGTGAAGGAACACAAATGTATATTTAGTTTGTGTACTTGAAGTCTTGAAAAGGGGGTGATTTTGTAAATGTGTAAGGCCAATTGGTATCCGTTTTGGTTTTAACGAGGGGGTATAATTTGCTGAATAATTATGTATGTACTTGAAACGCCGCAATTAAGGGGTCATTTTCACTTCAAGATGTGTGACACCACCATAATTCATACCCTGAAAGGCCGCTCAAGCTCCGGATACTTCCACCGGTAGTACGGCAGAACCATGACGGCCATCACATCGGAGATCGACTCGACGAAGGCGACGTAGGTGATGAGGGAGATGAAGTCGGGTTCGATCAGGTAGACGAGTCCGACGAGGTTGATCAAGACGGCGGGGATCGGCGTCCGGTACGTGAGGTTGAGCATAGACACGACCTCCGGGAGGAGACCCTCTCGAGCCGTGGCCATGAATTGTCTGGGAGGATAAATTAACAGGGATGAACTATTATACAATGATTGTTTTGTTTTTGTAACGCAGATTCATTTCTGAATTTATTAACAAAATCAAAATGAAATATACAAATATTTTGTTTTCCATACAGCAGAATAAGAAAAACAATGAAATTAGAATAGTTCTACAATCATGATTCATAGATGTAACAATAATTAATCTATATTATATCAGAATATTGGCGTTTATACTTGGGCATTTCTGTAGCCCATTTCATAAAACACTTGCAATTGTTGTAAGTGTCTAATTATTGTAATTACCATGGCAACAGCTGTAATGCTCCATGCTGATTGGCTGTTGACCAAATACATGTAGTTATAATAATTGGATACTTACAACAATAGCAAGTGTTTTATGAAATGGGCTACTGGAGTGGAAGTATTAATATTATTAGCAGCATTTGTTATAATAGTATTGTTACTATTATCATTAGTATTATTAGTAGTAGTAGTATTATCATTATTAGTATTAGTATTCTTATTGTTATTACATGTATTATTATTATTATGATTATGACATGAGACTATCACCTTCCTCTCTTGAAGAGGTTGCCATTGAGACCTCCAGTCGCCGAAATGGCGACGAAGAGCCAGATTAACCAGGACATCCTGCCGAGAGCCTGGACGCTGTAGTCCTGCATGGAACAAAATACAGTAGAGATATGTGGATATGCATGGCATGGCAAGATTGGTATAGTTTAGACCGTCGAGTGCTGAACTCCGTCGCCTAGAGCTGTCACCCTATTTAGCGCCGCCAACGAGAGAGATCTGCACCTCAGCAGTGATCGCTGCCACCCAACAGTCTAGACCAAAACATTTGGATTGTTTTCCAAATTCGGAAGATCGGTCGTTAAAGCCGTTCACTACGATATTCTTAAATCCCCATAGGCTTTGTACATAGCCCACCCGGTTCCCGAAGCAACGGGTTAAATTGAACTCCTCGATTTGATGACTTGGGGGCAGCGATCATTGCTGTGGTGCAGATCTCTCTCGTTGGCGGCGCTTTAGAGGTGACGGCTCTAGGCGACGGACTACTTAACGAATACAAAAGAAGAATTAAAAATCAAATCGCAATTATAATCCATTTTGGTTCCACTTACAGCTGCTACAGCCTTTGAAGCGATGACTTGTTCGGGAGATAGCACGGTGACGTATGCGATGTTCGCCAGCAGGTAGATGACAACCACGACCAAGAGGGAAACAACCGACGCCAACGGCACGTTTCTTTGTAAAAAAAAACAACACAACAACAACAACTAAATAATACAAAAATGTTGATATCAATTGCACAAAATTAATAGTCATGATGTCATATTGAAACAAATCAGAAAAGTATACACTTGTATTAGTGGAAACCTGTCTATAGCAGCTAACCTGACCATAGTGACCACCATGAGTGACCCCCATCAGAGGAATGTCTACCATGTCTACAGTGATCACGTTTCTCGTTTTCCTTAGGTGGTTATATCATAGACAGGTTTGACTGTGTGTTTATGTTTGATGGTTCTTACAACCAAGATAATCATGATAAAGACGACGAATTCTCGGGGAGAATTCGTAATTTGTAACGCACGGTATACGCAATGTTTGACAGTATTTATATGTTTAATATAATACTACTAATGATACTATCCTCGATTTATACATATAGCGCCTAACACGATTGATAATCATCTCTAAGCGCTATACACTTGTATTATTATCCCGATCATCGGATACATTCTGCAATCAATCCAGCACACAAAGTGCACATTTTCCACTGCCTGTGGAGCATTCCAGCCACGGGCAACCTTGTGGGCGCACACAATGCTAAGGAACTACGTTATTGCTGAAGGAAAAAACATACTCTGGGTTCGAACCCGGGACCTCACGATTGGAAGGCACATGCTCTACCAATCTTGCCACACCACGATCAACAGAGGCGCATCCGGTGCTAATGATATATTTCTTTGTACAACAGACATGATAAAAGTTGTTGTCAATTTTTTTTTTTTTTATGGATCTGATAACTTCGTCTGAATCGGCCGAATGTATTTTCATCTCTATGATAGTGGCTTTTGTTTACCTGGTTGTAATCATCATTATACTAATAATAAGTATGAAACAAACATTGTTTTTGTGTGCAGGAGTGACTGCAGTGTATCAATTTCAATTTCAATTTCAATTTATTCTTGCTTCCAACAAAACATTACAAATGAATGATGATAATTTGCACAAAATAGTGATATACATATTGGAAACAAGAGGGGTCCACTAAAAAGCAATGCTTGTACAATTGTGGAACCCTCAAATAATAGTTAGGTATATTGTACATTTAAATTAACACATTCTAGACTACAACAACATAAACAAATATAGAGAGGAAAAAGGGGGAAAAGGGGATGCCAACAGAGACCAACATGGGACAAGAGAGAACTTTACATGACACAAATAGGAGAAGACGCACACAATACAAACAATGAGACACTGCCATGAAAGGGAACTAGTAACATTGTCCAAAACCCCAAAATCCAATTGTAATTCTGGCAATTCTCCCATACCTTGTTGTATTTGTATGGGACATGTTTCATTTTATTCAAATTTCCCTTTCGTTAAAAAGATATTTACGATTGAAGTGTTCAGATGTTAAACTATCCACTGGATAGTCGTAACCGTGTACACTAATACACTATCAGTGCAATACATGAGGGAATATCACTTTGTATATTTTGCTCATTACTCGGCCATATAACGTCCATTTAACTTGAAATGTTCACACAATACCCAGTGGACATATCATATAACAACCATTTACATCGTATCAACCATTCATCATTGTTTGCACCTGTCAACAAAGTTACTTGATCCCTTGAACCGGGGTTATACGAATGAACAACGCTATGATACTCATGCGAGAAGCGTTATATCAAATAAACGTTTATAATATTTGTAAGTCAATGAAGCCGCGAGCTTTCGAATCTGGCAGATTAATCTTCTAGGCGTATAGATGAATGACAACTGACTGTAATCAACATTAAACTCAACATTAAATTGATAATATTATTATCAATATTATAATTATGTATCATTATTTAAATTGTTGTGTTTTGCGACGAGACAAATCTACAGGGTATTCTTACAATTCAATATTGGATAAAACCACATCCACATCAAATGATAAAAAACAACGACGTATACATAGTCTAATATTTTTTCGAATTCTGTCGGTATGTTGTATGAAATATAATTATATATACATTTAAAAATTATCACCTTTCTGGATTCTTAACTTCCTCTATAAACGATACCAGCATGTCCCTGTGAAAAGAAAAGAATGAAATAATTCACTTTATAATGAATATAGGTTAAGGAAATAGTTGAGTTTTGGCTTAGAGGGCGCTTCAAGAAAGGATTTTTGTGAGTTAATGAAAAACTCAGTGTAATTTGAGAGAACACACAATTGTAATGACAGAATGAAAATTTGATTGATCGAAATCGGTTCGGAAACAGCTGAATTATCCATAAATATAAAACAGTGGTATAAATCTTGGGGACCAACTTTTATTCAATATTTTAAGGACATATTTTAAAATCCTACACATTTTTTAAATTTACCAAAATATATATTTTTTTAATCGTTTTTGATAATCATTTTAACTAACATCACATCACATTTGTATTACATTTTGTATTGAAACCTTGAGGGGACTGGAGTGCGCATTCTTGTGATTGTACTATGGTTTACGGTTTTGATCCATTAAACTTGTCAAATAAAAAAAAACAATGACTGGAAAAATTATCTTGTACCATGTTGTTTAGCTTAATATGCTAACAGAAGAACTACATTATATACCAACTTCCTGTGGGCAAGGGCTTAATGGTAGGATCATAACAAACAGATAAAGCACTTACCATCCACCGTATATACGCGTAATGGTATACATGGCCCACTAATTTCCCGTTGGCAGTGGCCCAGTGGGCAAGGGGTTAACAAAAGATAATCCACTTACCATCCACCGTACGCGAACATGCCAGAGTAGAAGGCCACCGGAAGCAGCTTCAAGTTCATGTTTCCTGAAGCAGAGAAAGCGGCGTCGAGGTGCTGTGTGTGACCTGGAAACAATCACCGACAGTGGACAAAAACAATATGAAACATGAGGGGGGGGGGGGGGGGGGTGGAATCTGTGAATAAAGAAATGCATATCAGTCCAACCACGCTACGCCACTGGTATCCGTTTAAGTATTTTTGTTTCATTAAAAAAAGTAAAAGGTCAAAGAGGTTTAAACCGCACATTTAATACTGGAACATTGAATCTCATGATATAAATCTTATTCGATCGCAATAACCAGATAATTCGTATATAATACCAATCGATTAATTGGCCACAAAATATTATGGGTTTTATTAGGAGAGCCCTATAATGTAATTTTAAATCAATTTATCAACTCTCACAATAAGTAGTGAGGTATACAGTATACCATACTGACCTGGTAAACAATGTCGAGATATTCTAATTTCGAAAGCACAACATAAGCTAAGTGTCAATTTGCGGGAAATAGCAAAAGGATAAAATCATCATCAACATCGTCATTATCATCTTCATCATCATCATCATCATCGTTATTATCACCATCATCACCATCATCATCATCACCATCATCACCATCATCATCATCACCATCACCATCACCACCATCATCATCATCATCATCATCATCATCATCATCATCATCATCGTCGTCGTCGTCATCATCAACATCATCATCATCACTATTATCATCACCATCCATCATCATCATCATCATCATCATCATCATCATCATCATCATCAGCATCATCATCTTCACCATATTTATATTACCCTGCGCTAAATGTTGTACAATCCGGTGGCGATGAGACAACAAAAAGGCAAAACACTTTGGCGATAGTAAAGAATCCGGCGAATCGGGTTGGCCACACGTTACTCACGGCAGTTGATTCACGAATAACATTACTGGAAAAAGACAAGAAAAATAAGGAGTGAAAAAAATTGGAATCATTAATATTTATTTCAACTGTAAAAATTTAAACAAACAAATTCAAAAGTATCAAACCAATTATGCAAACAAAGACAGGCCTATTCGATCTAATTATACCAGCATTTATACTAAAGAATAAACAGGCATTAAAACATTGCACAGGAGGTAACACCACACATATACAATCACGATTAACGTGAGACGAGGGGCGGTGGCTAATGTGCAAGACATTCGCAATATTGGTAGATCCGAACTTTTAAAATTAATGAGCAAATGATTACTTGCTTAACTTACAGTAACCGCGCATTGGCGGACTAGCCGGTTAGAGTGTCCGCCTCATGCACAGGAGGTCCCGCGGTTCTAACCCAGACCGGGTCATACCAAAGACTAAACAAAATGGTACCTTCTGCCTTCTAGCCAGGCGTTCGGCATGTATAGAAGGGAATAGGGAAAGTAATTCCACAACGGGTAACGCAGAGGCCCCCTAATGAATTGGAGATAGGCGCGCCTAATGTGGAAAAATTGGCACGAACGGAAAGACTTTAACTTTACTTACAGAGAATTAACAAGTCCTAAAAGAATGACTGCGGAATGTGGTGGCTCGGAGCAAGGGAAGAACGATGTGAGGAGGTACTGAGGTATGAACATGCAGATGGCTGCGATGTAGGAGCTGAGTACGAACACAAGGATCCAAATCTTGAGGAACGCTACTGCCTCGCCCCCAGCCGGCATGGAGAAACGATATTTTCTCCTGATAGAGAAGAAAAGGAACATTAATTTGAGAAAAGAAGACCAAAAAGAAGAAATAAGAACAATAAATTGGGATGAAGGTAGTGTACATTTTTTGAGGAAAGTTGCTACGGCTCGCCCCCCAGCCGCATAGAGGAAACGATATTTCCCCCTCATAAAGAAGATAGGGGGAACATAAATTGGAGAAAAAAAGAAAAAAAAAAGAAAGAAGAAACATAAATTGGATGAAGGAAGTGTACAAGTTGTTACGGATAAGCACACACAAAACAAACAACTTGCATGTACACATCACAAGGTAGACACACACATACACACACAATCTAGCCCCCCACCCCCCCCCCAACACACACACACACACAACACACACACACACATACACACACAATTAGCCCCCCACCCCCCCCCCCCCCACCCCCAGACACAACACACACACTTACATACATCGCAGTCACTACGAAGGAGGAACCATTTTGTAATTAGGAAACTTGCCTCCGGACTTTTTGAGGCATCAGTGCCAGTTCGGTATAAACCAGCGAGCCACATATCGCCACTACACCACAGACACCCATATGAAGAGAGCCAAACCCACAGAACCACTCGTCCCCCTCATCTACTCCGCCCGGGACTGATGAAGATACCGGTCCCGATCATTTGTCCGACCTATTAACGATTAAATATAAAAGGTGTTAACATTTTTAAAAGGAGCTACAGTTAAACTGCGTATAGTGATCACACACTGGAAACAAGACAGTGGCCCACAGTAGACAGGTGACCTCTAGAAACATGTTCCAAGAATTTATTAATTTAATTAATTAATTAATTAATTAGTTAATTAACTTATTTTTTTAAATTTATTTATGTATGTATGTATATGTATGTTATGTATGTGTACGTGTGTGTGTATGTATGTAGTATGTATGTATGTATGTATGCATGTATGTATGTATGTATGTATGTATGTGTGTGTGTATGTATGTATGTATGTATGTGTATGTAGTATGTATGTATGTATGTATGTATGCATGTAATGTATGTATGTATGTGTGTATGTGTGTATGTATGTATGTATGTATGTATGTATGTATGTTATGTATGTATGTATGTATGTATTGTATGTGTTTGTTTGTTTGTTTGTTTGTTTGTTGTTTGTTTGTTTGTTTGTTTATTTATTTATTTTTATTTATTTATTTATTTATATATTCATGTCTTTACATAAAAATACAGGGTATGCACCTCAGTTGATAAACTGCTTTACAGATGCGCCCTGTATACAAATACAAAACAAGTACAATCGCATAATGAATAAGCTACGTACATTTATTATATATAGTTTAAGTCAACATTTAATTATAACAAACAAAATATTTGTTTGAGTATAGAGCGTACTAGACAACCGATAAAGATAATAAATGCACCTTTGATATATAATGCATTAAAATATTGTCGATTTATCCTTGAACTGTCTGGAGTCAACAATAAAATAACTCTTTTCATTGTTAAATATATGCTTGTTATTCACAGCTCTCTTCTTCTATGTTTTGGGGAGCCGGGTTATATCAACTATGCCCAATCTTCTACTTAATAACTTATGCTAGCCTAAAATAAACACCTGTTTAACCTTACAAGCCACATTGATCAGAGGCGTCGTTGGGGGGGGGGGGGGGGGGGGGGGGGGGGGGGGGGGGGGGGGGGGGTGGGGGGGGGAGGGGGGCAACGGCCCCCCACTGAATCGTTATATTTTTTTTAAAACTTAACAAGAAAATCACATGGAGTTTTCATACTTCGCTGAACTTTGTTGTTTTTTATTTGGCTTATGGTAATAGTGGAATAAAATGCGTCTCCGATTTTTATTTAAAATGTCTGCCAAATTATGGAGATTTTGAGATTCCAATTTTAAAGCTTTAGTAAAAGCCTTTCCGACTGGGTAGATCAAGGG
>JBAMJV010008448.1:0-33037 GCA_037951105.1 Echinarachnius parma
CATACTTAAAGGGGACCACCAGGCAAAGAATAACACATAATTATATGTTTTGGTACCGTTATGTGATATCAAATAAACCCCTCAAAAAAAGTTCGGAAACTCAAGTTTGATCGATCATATCTCTCATATTTGTTAATTAGCATATTCGAAATCGGTGTCACAATAAAGCCTCATTATATACCTTTCAAACGGTGCATTATGTGTAGTGATTATGCAATTGGGGCGATTGCAGTAGCCCAGAGAATAGGGGGAGGCAGGAAGTGAAATGTCGCAAAATGGCTCAATGCATTTAATTTACGAGTGCATGACTGTGCTGACCAGTTTTTTAAAAGTTCACTTTCTATTGAATACTGCCACCCTTTCCATTCATCAAAATCATTGGAATTTTATACCATTTTAATGGAAATTATCTTTTCATTACGATGGCATATTGATCGTAAGGATTATGCAAATGGGGTGTGTGCAGCGAACCGGAATATGGAGATGGGTCGAGTGTGAAATCAAACAAAAAGATATGGAGTTGACACAAAATCAGAGCGTTGCATTTTTTTTCGAGCTTTTGGGAGGATTTTTTAGCATTTCAAATAAAATATTCATGATCAAATTGATATCAACGGAAAGCCCAAAAACTCTTCTGTATGAAAATGTAAAATTTATAATGATTTTAGTAAGTGGCGGCTGCAGGGAGATGAATGTGGGGGAGCCTCAAAAGTGACCCATTTCAAAACGCTCTGATTTCAAGGCACAACTGAGTCATTATTCATGCGTTTTCAATTTAATTCTTCTCATTCATGGCCAACTCATTCAAGTCGCATTACATCCTCCACACAATGGTAAAAGACACCGACAACAAATCAGAGCGTTTTGAAATGGGTCACTTTTGAGGATCTCCCTGCAGCCGCCCTTTACAAAAATCATTATAAATTTTACATTTTCATACAGAAGAGTTGTTGGGCTTTCCGTTGATATCAATTTGAATCATGAATATTTCATTTGAAATGCTAAAAAATCCTCCCAAAAGCTCGAAAAAATGCAACGCTCTGATTTTTTGTCAACTCCATTTTTTTGTCTGATTTCACACTCGACCCATCTCCATATTCCGGTTTGCTGCGCACAACCCATTTGCCTAATCATTACGATCAATATGCCATCGTAATAAAAAGATAATTTCCATTAAAATGGTATCAAATTCCAATGATTTTGATGAATGGAAATGGTGGCAGTATTCAATAGAAAGTGAACTTTCACAAAACTGGTCAGCACAGTCATGCACTCGTAAATTAAATGCATTGAGCCATTTTGCGACATTTCACTTCCTGCCTCCCCATATTCTCTGGGCTACTGCAATCGCCCCAATTGCATAATCACTACACATGATGCACCGTTTGAAAGGTATATAATGAGGCTTTATTGTGACACCAATTTCGAATATGCTTATTAAAAAATACGAGAGATATGATCGATCAAACTTGAGTTTCCGAACTTTTTTTGAGGGGTTTAGATACCCAACATTTGTCAAAGGGTTGTGTAATTCATAAACAAAGCAATTAAAGGGGACCACCGAGCAAAGAACAACATATTATTATATGTTTTGGCACCGTTTTGTGATATCAAATAGATACCCAACATTTTGCAAAGGGTTGTGTAATTCATAAACAAAGCAATTAATTTCCACCACTTACGGAACCACTGCTATTTCCTGGTTCCATACAGGCCAACCATTAGCGAGTGCGCCAATGCTATTCACGCGCACGTTTGTAAACAATAGATTCCCGGGCGCGTTTTTTTTTTCCGTACCACTAATGCGTCAGTCTTCCTCAAAAACTCGTGAAAGCGCGCTGGTAAGCCAAGACTAGCGCCGCCGCTGTAACGTACATTTCTATGCATCAAACTTTGCGACTCTGCGACATCGATCTAGCTAAGACAAGTCGAGGGCAAGGGTGACCATTAATTAGTGGCCGATCTCGATGTGGACTACGACCACGACGATGAGACTAGGAATATTCATCAATGCGTATAGATACATTACACTCACAATCATCATGGTGTGTGAAACCACGATTGTTTTGACAAAATGGCTAGGCTTGCGTGTAAATCAACACACGCGAGCTAGTCTTGGCTTACCAGCGCGCTTTCACGAGTTTTTGAGGAAAACTGACGCGTTAGTGGTACGGGAAAAAAAGACGCCGGGGCGATTCGTTCGCTCTGCATACATTGCAATTCACCGCACACATAGCAGTCTGCGTAATTCAGACCGCATTGACGCATGCTTTAGAATGGTGATGCGTTTCCAATTATTTTTGTTTCTTTCTGGAAACATATTTTTGTGAACTTGTTGATGGAATGGAATACTAAAGATGTTTCCTTTCTTTAGTAAGAATATTATTTTTGGGTGGTGGTACCCTTTAATTTCCACCTTGCGGAACCACTACTATTTCCTGGTTCCGTACGGGCCAAACATTTGCGAGTGCGCCAATGCTATTCACGCGTACGTCTGGAGACAATAGAATCCCGGACGATTCGTTCGCTCTGGACAAAGTAGTCTCGTATATGCAGACCCATGAACGCATGCTTTAGAATGGTGATGCGTTTTCCAATTATATTTTTTTCTTTCTGGAAACATATTTTTGTGAACTTGTTGATGGAATGGAATACTAAAGACGTTACCTTTCATTTATAAGAATATTATGTTCGGGTGGTGGTACCCTTTAATCAAGTGCATTGTACAAAAACCAACCACACAAATAAATCCATTACTAACCTCTCCCGAATATTAAAAAGGGGGATGGATTACCCTTTATAGTATCATAGCTGCATTATGTGTTAAAGGGATAGTTGAGTATTGGTAACCAAAGTAACCAAAACCTGCACCATTACGGTACAAAATAATAGTTATAACTTCACCATGCTCGAAAAGTATATACAATTACAAACGACTAAGTAAAACCCCTGTTATCATTCAAAAAGAGCCGTTACAACTCAAGAGGGCGCTCTCTAAAAAAATCATTGGTTTTAGCCATTTTTCATACATAATTGTGCATTTAATGTTTTGTTAAAATAATGATTCAATAGAGATATCATCAACATTTTTCTAAAAACCTATTCAGATTTTGTTCAAAGTAGTCTTTAAAGGGATATTTGAGTATTGGTCAAACTTAACTTCAGTAAAAAAAAACCTGCACCATTACGGTACAAAGTAATAGTTATAACTTAACCATGCTCGAAAAGTATACACAATTACAAACGACTAAGCAAAACCCCTGTTATCATTCAAAAAGAGCCGTTACAACTCAAGAGGGCGCTCTCTAAAAAAAAACATTGGTTTTAGCCATTTTTCATACATAATTGTGCATTTAATGTTTTGTTAAAACAATGATTCAATAGAGATATCAACAACTTTCTAAAAACCTATTCAGATTGTGTTCAAAGTAGTCTTTAAAGGGATATTTGAGTACTGGTCAAACTTAACTTCAGTAAAAAAAAACCCTGCACCATTACGGTACAAAGTAATAGTTATAATTTAACCATGCTCGAAAAGTATACACAATTACAAACGACTAAGTAAAACCCCTGTTATCATTCAAAAAGAGCCGTTACAACTCAAGAGGGCGCTATAAAAACAAATCATTGGTTTTAGCCTTTTATCATACAAAATTGTGCATTTAATGTTTGGTTAAAATAATGATTCAATAGAGATATCATCAACAACTTTCTAAATACCTATTCAGATTTTTTTCAAAGTAGTCTTTAAGCATTTTTAATTTTTTTCTCTAAAAAGTCAAAATATCCCCTGGCGAAGAACTTTTTGAATACAAATATGTTTATGAATATTTCAGCCGTTTCTGAACCGATTTTGATCAAATAAAATTTATTCTGTCATTATTATTGTATGTTCTGTCAGATTTGACAGTCAGTTTTTCGTTATCTCACAAAAAATGTTGTTTGTGAAGTGCCCTCTATACCAATACTCAACTATCCCTTTAATGTTCATATTTGTTTTGTTTTGTTTTTTTCTTCCACAGACTCATCAATGTCATCAGGCCGGGTTCGGTTCAGAAATTCAACGAGTCAAAGATGGCATTCAAGATGGTAAGGAATATTTATGAAAAGTAGTTGCTCGCAATGTCAATGTCGTATAGTGTGCTGGTTGGACTGATAAGAGAGGGTGGGGGGCAAGCGAATTGTTGGGGCCACACCTTATGTATTTCTTGTGCGCCTCGTGCCCCCTCCCCCCCCCCCCCCCCCACCCACCCTCCGTAGCTACGCCATTGCGTAATATAAAGATATGTCTGTTATTTAAAATAATAAGATGTCGACCGAAATTGATCAAATGACGGAACGTGCGCTATATAAGTATAGCCACGATTATTCTTTTTTGATAATGTTTGTTATTAAATGGTCAAGAAATAAGGTTACCTGGTTACGGCCGTTTAAACTACTAATGCAGAAAATGGAAAATTGTCTTTGTGTATACCGGTGAGTGTGACGTCATTGAATCTCATGGTGGACGTACTCGATCCCTTTGTTGTTGCCTATAGGTGCTAGGGGGGGAGGGGGAGGGGGAGGGGGAGGGGGAAGGAAGAGGGGGAAGAGGAGGAGGAGATCACGGAGGAGGAGGGGGAAGAGGAGGAGGAGATCACGGAGGAGGAGGGGGAAGAGGAGGAGGAGAGGATCGAGGAGGAGGAGGAAGGGATGGAGGAAGGAGGAGAGAAAGAGGCGGAAAAGGAGGTGGGGAAGAGGAGGAGGACAAGGAGGAGAGATACAAAGGAAGAGGAAGATGATGAGTATATATATAGGTAGGAGAAGGAAGAAGAGAAAGATGACGAGGAGGAAGGGGAGAAGAAGGGAAAGAAGGATGAAGAAGTTAGGAAGTGGAAGATGAATAGGAAGAAGAGGAGGAGGAGGAAGAAGAGGAGGAGGAAAGGGGGGGGGGGGTAAATGAGCAGCAGGAGGACGAGGAGGAGGAGGAAGAAGAAGAGGAAAAGGAAGAGAAAGGTTCAGAGGAAGGATAAGAATGAATTTGACTTGTATATACTAAACTAAATATTCTTTCAGATGGAAAACATCGGCAAGTTTCTGGCGGCTATCGAGGTGTTGGGCGTCTCCAAGACCGACTCCTTCCAGACGGTGGACCTCTACGAAGGACAGAACATACCACAAGTAATTCTCTTGCAAAGTTTTTAGCGAAAAACAAATCACAAAATCATAATTGCGGTAAAACGGGTTAATTTTGATAGAATAAAATACATGAAATTAAAGCTCATCAACGTAAAAAAATGGAAGAGGGTGTGTTTGGGGGTCGGAAGCCCGGTTGATAAAGGCTACAGTCCGGTAGTCCCGTAGTCGTTCGTATATGCACTGTTTAATTTATCAATTATATGTATGAGTGTCCTTTCTAATTTCCAATTACCTAAGGGACCCTGATTCAACTCCATGGAAATTGCAAAATCTATTAGGGAACCGGTTAATAGTTGGTTTATACCATGTTTACTCTTTTCCTCACACAGGTGCTGTCGTGTCTGACTGCTCTGAACGATACAGCTCGGGATATTGGTCGCGATATACCAAGGATATAACTCAACTAAAGCCCTCCGCACACAGAGCCGACTCGACCCGATCCGACTGGTTTTCACTTGAATCTGCTCAGTATGCGTTGCCTCAGGACTCCGGCTTTGCCATTCAAGAGCTAGTCGGAAGTCATTCGAGGCCAATTCAACATTCGGCTCCGACTGAGCGAAACCTACTTTAAACTGGCTGAAAACCAGTCGGATCGGGTCGAGTCGGCTCTGTCTGCTCGATCGTTTGACATCGGGGCTGTGTAGGTGCGGTAGGAGTTTATTGGGTGTTAAATACAAATTTGGTCATTTCGATTTTACACACATCATCCCAAAGTTGAGCATTCAAAACATTGCTTTCCACTCTACTTAAAGGTATGGTGACAAGAAAACTGCCTCAAAATTGGGTTTTACTGTATCTAAGGTAGATTTTCATGAAGATTACTAATACAAACATATTTTCCTCGTGGGAAAACCCGGTAAAATAAAAAAATCAACTTGTAAATTCTCTTTCGGAACCCCCGTAAAAAAACTGAGTCCCGGGCGAACAAAAAATGACGTCATCTTTGTGACGTCACCTGCAGGCAATCGCAGTTTAGCTCGGTCATAGACGTACACGCTGAGTACAATACTCACGTTGACACAGAGATATTATTTCCATTTGTTTCAATATTTGCAAACATTTGTTCAGGTTTATATCATGGGACGATATACACTCAGATGTGTAGCTGCATCCTGCTACAATTCATTTCTTAGCAATTCTTAAGCATTTTCAGTAAAACCTCAATTTACAAGCAAAAACGAGTTTGTTTTACAAGCAAGTCATAGGCTCTGCATGTAAACAATGCACATTCCTCCGCGTTGCGGTCTGCATGTGATGTCATGAATCGGGTGACACGTGCGCACATTTCCGCTCTGCTATAAATGACTTTTTTTAGGAGCGGAACGCCGATGCGTAATAAAGCAAAAAAGTTGCATGAAATTTACCTTTTTTCCCCAACTTAAGGATTTCTTTGAAAAAAAGAGTGTGGTATATCAATAAAGGCACATATTTAAAGCTATAAACCTGAATCAAAGCCGGGATTGCACCCCTCCTTTAAGAGAATATAATTATATTAATTATGATATTGAGAATTAGGCAACATGACCACACCAAACAAAAATTACGCCTTTCAGCTATCATCTGCTTCAAATTGAGTAGAATCCATGTCATAATTTTATCTCAAGTGACGAGTTTTATTTAGCACCCAGTACATATATATGATAGGATACAGCATTTTAGTATTGGTTCTGTATGAGTTCACGTCTAGACGAGAGTCTTTCATCTTAAAGGGACTTAGTAATATTGTCCAAATCCTCAAAATTTAATTGGAATTCTAGCGGTTCCCCTCGACCTCGTTATATTCGTATTAACAATAAAAGCATGGGACATGTTTCGGTTTTTCAAATTTCCCTTTCGTCAAAAAGATATTTACGAATGAAGTGTTCAGATGTAAATTATCGGACCGCGAAAACCGTGTACAAAACGAGTGCAATGAGTTAGTGAATATCACTTTGCATTTACTCGGCCATATAACGTCCATTGAACTTGAAATGTTCACACAACACCCAGTGGACATATAAGATAACAATAATATACATTGTGTATCAACCACTCATCACTTTTTGCACATGTCAACAAAGTTACTAGATCCCTTTAAACTAAGTAAGTATACATGTATGTAGGCCTATTCACTTTATTTTATAAGTATATGTAATACGTGTGGTTTGCGGTTGCACCATGTAAGAGGTTGACTATTCGTCGTCACTCCTGACGACGAATAGTCAACCTTTTACATGGTGCAACCGCAAACCACACGTATTATATACACCACCATGGAAATCGATACTTATAAGCAACATTTTACTATAATGTAGAGAAGGTTTTGCAATAGCAATAGACGACTAGTTTACGATAAGGATGGTAGTCGAAATATTGGTCCGGTTTGGGGATTTCGATGGGAAAGTTCTGGTTTCGATGACCGCCTAACCCATACCGTGTGTCCTTCAGCAATACACTATGAAATGTTGCGGTATAATTGGTTCGGGCCTTCGTCTTTAAATACGAAGATCGTGGGTTCGCGCTTCAGATCATAGTCGCGGTACGTGCGACACTTCACATTTGCTGTATTTTTTTGAAAATGCTCGAACGCTTTGAATAAGGCTGCCTCAGCTTAAAGCCAAGGTAATAAAGGACAATGAAATCCAGACAAATTGTTATATGCACTAAGACACTAAATATAATGAAAAGTCTCTAAAAATGTGAGCACAATCAGTCAAGAAATAAGAAAACTATAGCTCTTTGAAAAGAGTCATGTATTTCTTTGAGTGACTCAAATTGGCAACGCACTCTGGCAAAGTTGTGGACAACTCCCCATACATTGTGTACACAAAATTTCAGTTTTGTTAAATTTTCTCAAAATGTATGTTTACCCTTCGTTCGAGTTCAACATATGTTTTGTAGAATGCTTTTATACATAACATATCATGAGTTGGGGGAATGGAAAAATGTGACTGTGAAGAAAAATGTAAAAATGGGAACATTTGTGTACAAAACATATGGGGAGTTGTCCACACACTTATCAGAGTGCGTTGCCAATTTGAGTTCCCCATAGGAATAAATGGACATCTTCAAAGAGCCGTATAGTAGTTTTCTTGTTTCTTACCCGATTATGCTCTAACTTTCAGAGATTATTCTTCTTAATCTCTTCAAGACTATGAAAGCAACATTTTGCTTGGGTTTCATTGCCCTTGCTCCGAGCGCTTTGAGACTTAACTGTAATAAAGCGCTATACAAAAAAACAGCCAATTATTATTATAAATACTCTTGCTGCTCTGAAATTCTGAACAGTATTCACTCGAAGGATCATTGTAACGTACATGCGTACATGTCGGATTAGCTAGTACAACAAAATATAAAGTCTAATGCGAATTTGGCTGGGTACTCCTGAGGGCTTTGAAATTGTGTAAGAAATACACTTGATTGAGGTGTAACCAGTATTAATACAACTAGACCAGGGGGAGGGGGAGGGGCACGTGCCCCCCCCCCCCCCCCCCCCCCCCAATAATTTGAAGAAAAAAACCAATAGGGAACATAAGGTGACATTTTTTGAAGAAACAAAGAAATACATAAGGTGTGACCCCCAATAATTTGGCGTGCCCCCCCCCCCCCCATCAATCAGTCCGACCAGGCTTCGCCACTGCGTTGTTACATAGAACACTGGATGATTTAACCGGTGTTAACTATAACACAGTATAGTTTCTGTGGTACCAAAAAACAACATGTATTTGTATTATGGGTTTTACAACCATGTCACTGGATTTTTGTTACAAGTACTTTTGTAGAATACAAGAAGTTCTCTCCGATAAGTAACGAGTGTTCATATATTGTACTGTAGTACCCCCGGGGGCGGGGGTACTCGAATTATCTTTTGGCGGGGGTGTGCCTCAGCCAACTTCGGGGGTCTAAGGAACGGGGATGTGCCTCAACTAACTTCAAAACGGGGTCTGTGGAGTGGTCCGTCGCCAAAACTTTCGAGGTTGAGGTCTTATGAGCAGCCCTTTTTCTTTTTTTAATGAAAATGAGACCCTTTAGAGCGATCGTGGCCCAGACCAAAAGTATTACGAAAATGAAATTATTCAGAGCGGCGACCGTCCTTTAAAAAAATCAAACTGGGACCCTGAGGATCGGCTCGATCGGCTGTGAAATGAGATTTACTCCTAGTTTTCTGATGCGAGGAAGGCATCATTTGTATGGGTTCCTACCTGGTCACTTATTTATCCGCAAATTTTAAAAATTAACTCAACATTTTGTGAAATCTGCTTTAAAAAATGTAGATAAACCGCATAAAACAGGTAACCTAACTACATCAAACATCTACTAGTCTTGTTGATATTAGCTGACCAATGTAACGTTTATGTTATTAAAAGTCAAAAATATAAACAAATTTACAATATTTGTATGAATTGCTTTTTGATGGAATATATATAACTATCTTTCTGCTTAATTGTATTATTTTGCATAAATGGTGTTTATTTGCCTTTTATTTGATTTCAACTTATATTTTGTCATATCGGGCAAAGTTATTCTAACAATTAATTGACAATGTTGTCTAGCATCTGCGTAATGCCAGGCTACACCGAACCATGGCTGAGGCTAGACAATTCCATGCATACTTGCCCAAACAGTTTCTTGGCACGGCTTAAAGGGATAGTTGAGTTTTGGTAGAGAGGGCGCTAGACTACTTTTTTTTGGAGAGGTAATGAAAAACTGAGTGTAAAATTTGAAAGAGCATAATATTTATATAATAAAATCATCTTTGTTTGATCAAAATCGGTTCAGAGTTTTTTTTATTGAAGTCTTGCGCAACTTTTGAGACCAAATTTGCGAAGACCAGGTATACCGTTCTAAAGTCACGTGACCTTTTGTAAGTGAGCGTCGGCCCGAAAATCGCTAAATTTTGTGATTTGTGTACAAATCCTATGGAAATTGATTTTTTTCCTAGAATAGACAAAACCTTCATTATTTTTCATTGTAATCACTGCAATCATTTAATTTTGGGCTAAAACTGTTGGATAATGGTCAATAATTTATTCCATTGAAAAAAACAATAAAAAACAAAACTCGAAAAAACAAAGAAATACATAAGAAATTCCAAAAACAAAGAAATATATAAGGAAAAATTTGGCTGTCGCAATTTGTAATGATCAAAACCTGTTAATTAAGTCATAAAGAATATCCATGCACAAAATTAGCATATTCTGAGCAATATTTAGTGATTTACAGACAAAAAGGGGATTTCTGCATAAATTTGCATAAAATCCACCCCCCCCCCCCCCCCCCCACCCCCCCCCCCCGGCGCGGCCAGAGCATAGCCAAAATAACCCGGCCTGGTTAGGGTTAAGCCAGTGCCGAGCCAGTTTTAGATGCAAGTATGAATGGGATGGCATGAAAGTGACTATTTACACCAAGTACTGAACGTAAACATCTATTTTGTATAACCTGAATTAGGCGACTTAAAAGGAGGGGTGCAATCCCGGCTTTGATTCAGGTTTATAGCTTTAAATATGTGCCTTTATTGATATACCACACACTCTTTTTTCAAAGAAATCCTTAAGTTGGGAAAAAAAGGTAAATTTCATGCAACTTTTTTGCTTTATTACGCATCGGCGTTCCATGCTCCTAAAAAAAGTCATTTATAGCAGAGCGGAAATGTGCGCACGTGTCACCCGATTCATGACCTCACTTGCAGACCGCAACGCGGAGGAATGTGCATTGTTTACATGCAGAGCCTATGACTTGCTTGTAAAACAAACTCGTTTTTGCTTGTAAATTGAGGTTTTACTGAAAATGCTTAAGAATTGCTAAGAAATGAATTGTAGCAGGATGCAGCTACACATCTGAGTGTATATCGTCCCATGATATAAACCTGAACAAATGTTTGCAAATATTGAAACAAATGGAAATAATATCTCTGTGTCAACGTGAGTATTGTACTCAGCGTGTACGTCTATGACCGAGCTAAACTGCGATTGCCTGCCGGTGACGTCACAAAGATGACGTCATTTTTTGTTCGCCCGGGACTAAGTTTTTTTACGGGGGTTCCGAAAGAGAATTTACAAGTTGATTTTTTTATTTTACCGGGTTTTCCCACGAGGAAAATATGTTTGTATTAGTAATCTTCATGAAAATCTACCTTAGATACAGTAAAACCCAATTTTGAGGCAGTTTTCTTGTCACCATACCTTTAACTGTGTAAGATGCACATTCATCCAAATCATACTATGGGGTTAAATCAAAGTCTTATAAAGATGATCGAGAAGTCGTCTGAGAGCGTGGAACGCTTTTAATGCCCTTATCCTTACACAATCTATTTGCTGGTGCCATGAAAGAATGCAATCAAGCATGACGCCAAGATGTTTACACTCCGTAACATTCGGTAATTTTGTATTACCAACGCTAATTATAATATCAGAAAAATTACGCACATTTTGTTTAGATTCAACTATATCATTCAATGTAATAATAAATAATAACGGCCCAAGTATACTACCCTGGGGTACACCACTTTTTCTAGTTCGGCTCGAAGATAAACTTCCATTTACTAATGTGGATTGCTCTCTACCCAAGATATAATCCTGAAATTGAAAACAAATTTTAGCAATATGTTGAAGGATAACAATTCAAAAGCCTTCTCTAAGTCTACAACACCAACTACATTTCCTTTATCTATAGATTTGATCATGTCATCAGTAAAAGACATAAGAGCAGTTAAAGTGGAATGGTTAGGGCGAAAACCATGTTGATTTTGATTCAGTAAATTATATACCGAAAAAGATGTTTTTTGTATGTATGTATGTGGGTGTATGTATGTATGTATGCGCATGTATGTATGTGTGTATGTATGTATGTGTGCGCATGTATGTATGTATGTATGCACATGTATGTGTGTATGCATGTATGTATGTATGCATATTATGTATGTGTGTTTGTATGTATGTATGTAGCAAGCTAGTAAAATTTGGACACACAATTACAATAAACATACATTGCAACATGCTATAGCAAAACAGTAAAAGGACCCATCATTCTCTGTAAAACACAAAACGCATTATACAACGGAACCTCATTATATCGAACTGTTATATCGAGGCACCCGATATAGCGAGGATATTTCCAAGGTCCAGGTTCTATGTATTTATCATTTTTAAGCCCTGATACAAGATGTCTCATAGCACAGGTAAATACCTACAGTGTAACCAACAATTATTTGGACACCCTGAAAAATAGGAAACTAACTATTTAGATAATTTTTCAAAAATGGTCTATTTTATCTTGATTTCAACGAAGCAGCATCTAATAAACACATAAAATGAATTTTAGGCAGCTTTTTACCAAACATTTTCTTCAAAATTTGTTCTAGCATCATTTAAATTAAAGTGATTTTTTCAAATAATTTTTGGGTACACTGTACTTTCCTTACTCATTAAACCGTAAAGGTTTATCCGAGCATAATACATTCATAGAGAGATCAGTGGAGATCAGTACTAAGAAGGACTTAATCAAGTCACGCTTGGTGAACCAATTAAGGGTTAAAAGGGTAGATTGGCTGGCTTCCACTCATAGTTTGGAAATGGGTGGGGTACAGTGGAACCCCTTTATATCGAGGTATAATAGCAAGGGTATTTCAAAGGTCCAGGTTCTATGTATTTTATCATTTTTAAGCCCCGATACAAGATGTCTCATTACAGGTAAATTCAATGGGGATTGTAGCTCTTTCTGCAACGGGACCTTGATGTATTAAAGGGATCTAGTAACATTGTCAAATCCTGAAAACTTACTTTGAACTCTAATGGTTCTCATATACCTCACTGTATTCGCACTACCGATAGAAGCATGCAACAGCTTTCGTTTTTCCAAATTTCTATTCCCTAATTAAGATATGTATGATTTAAGTTTTCAGAATTATAATTATATAATGGATAATTTTAACTGTGTACAAAGTCTGTGCAGTAAAAAGTGAATATAGCGCATTGCTTTTTTGCTCATTACGCGGTCATATGACATTCATTTACCATTTACAATTTTTTACAAATAAACATTTAATCAACCAATTGCCATTATTTGCACATGTCAACAAAGTTACTAGATCTCATTAACCCATCAAGGACGAGAGCTGTTTTAACCCTAATCCCACTGGGGGGGGGGGGGGGGGGCATTTTGGCCCCCCCCCCCCTGTCGTTTTTTTCGACGTGCATCTAGACCGTTTGGAATTTCACGTTCAAACTTTATGACTATTTTCTCTCAAGTCTCCCGCATGTTTTGATATATAATTCACCCCGGTCGGACATGTAATTTTTGTACAGGTTTCTATGTAATTCCTATATCCGATGCCATGTAAACTCCAAATCTGTTATAATTGTTACTTTGAATTATAATTTGGATTATTTCTTTGTTATTAGTTGAATTCATACACTTCAGAGAAATTCTTCTTAAAAAAACAAAACAAAAACAACAAAAAGACAATAAAATACATAAGAATGAAAACAATGTGGGTAAATCCGGGAATACTAATTTGCATATTTATGCAAATTAGTGATATATTTTATCACCATAAAAAACATGGATATGATGAATAACATCATTTGAAAGTATCTTTACAGAAAACCTGAAGAAATCCTGTAATTTCTCTTGATTTTTTTTTTTCTTTCAAAAATTATTCTTCTACTTGATTTGTTGTACATATGTGCCAATTTTCAAGTCGATCGGTCCATTCGTTGCCGAGATTGGAGGGGGGGGGGGGCCAAAACGGCCCCCCCCCCCCCCCCCCAGTGGACTCAAGTGACCAAAATAACCCAGTGGGATTAGGGTTAAGGCAAAATTGATCCATTTATCACGTTTGGAATAGGAAAAAAGCAGGTCGGGCCAGTGAAATAACTCTTCCCCTTTTTTGGTGGCCCGAAAGAACAATTTACTGGCCCGAAAATTTTATTTCATGAGATATCTTTTTACTTTTCAAACTATCACTCTTTCCTGATCAAACCTGTGATGATGACAAGGAAGAAAAAAGATTTTTCTAAATTGGTTAACGTCGGGTTGAAAATCTGCTTGCTCAATCGGGCCACCAAAATATGACTTTCATACATTTTTGCTGGCCCGAAGTGCAATTTCACTGGCCCCAGGCCAGCGGGCCTGTGTGAGTGCCGAGCCCTGGACGACAGGGCTAATTCCTTTTCTGATTCAAAAGCTACCATCCATTTATCCAATGAAAACAAAATTCAATAACACAACCAGAGTCAAATTCGTTACTGTATTTACAATTTATTGTAAAACTTTGATACGGATCAAAGTAAAGTACTTGTCACAACCGCACGAGAGCACGAAAATAAAAATTAGCTTCACAATGATTGTTTGTTTTTTCTTCCTGTAATATGACATTAAAAGTAAGATAGGAATATACATTCATTTTTTTTTTTTACACTAGGTTGTTAAAATATGAGTTTTGATCTATACATTTCTGTCAAAAGAATAGTTTTCTTGATGATTTTATGTAGTTTACAAACACTTATTGTATGCTTCATTCTTTTTGCATTGATCAATCGTAAATCTTTGACATATACATGTATGCCAAGGAAAGAACTATTATCAAACATAATCACAAAGACAATCTAAAAACACTGAATGATTTCTCTTGATTTTTGGTTTCTTCCTCAAAACAGACTCCTTGAATGGTAACACATACTTGTGAATATGAATGGGTACTTATATCAAATCCTAAGACACATATTTGGCACAAAAAAAAAATATGATCAGAAATTGAAAACTTTTCGTACAGTAATGTTCAATCATCCTGCATACTTAGTAGTCGGATCATACCCCATTGTAATAGACGCTGTCCTCCAAATGAATTAAAATATCATACAAAATGCAAGACATTGAATAAAAAAATATTTGATGACCAGCAAGTTTCACAGTTTAGATGCAATATCTTTGAAAAGGGAAAAGATTGTGCAAAGAATGTAAATAAAACTCATTATAGCATGGTAGTTTGCAAGACCTTTGCTATAACAAGAATCAACTGTTTATGATAACAAGATCTTTTGCAAGATTTCATAGTTTAGATGCAATATCTTTGAAAAGGAAAAAGATTGTGCAAAGAACGTAATAAAACCCATTTTAACAAGATAGTTTTAAGGTCCATGATATAAACAAGGTACTTCCACTCAATATGAAAGCATGTTTTTGTAAGAGTTCATATATTAAGGTGCGATATATATGAAAATGGAAATAAAAGTGCAAAGAATGGAATAAAATTGTGATTAAAAATTAAAAACAAAACATTAAGTCAGCTGAACAATTTACATGGAAGCTCTAATGTACACAATAATTAAAAAAAAGTAATTATGAATAAGTCATCATCACAGGTTTGTAACTTCATCATTATGATGAAACCTGTCAAGAATAAATCATTGGAATTCTGTAACTTGTTTCCTAGGAGTTAAAAAGTCCTTATGAATAAATCATCATTGCATTTATTTACTATTTGTCACTGGTTTTTAACTATATTCCAATGAGTAAAGCTGTCAAGAATCAATCATTGGAATTATGTTACTTGTGTCCTATGAGTAAAACAGACCTTATTAATAAATCATCAACACGTTTCTTGAACTATATATCACAGGTTTGTAACTTTATTCCAATGATAAAACCTGTCAAGAATTAATCATCAAGAGTTCTTTTACTTGTTTCCTATGAGTAAAACAATCCTTATGAATGGATCATCAGTTTTGTAACTATTTATCACAGGTTTATAACTTTATTCCAATGATAAAACCTGTCAAGAATGAATCATTAAGAGTTATTTTACTTGTTTCCTATGAGTAAAACAATCCTTATGAATGGATCATTGAGTTTTGTAACTATTTATCACAGGTTTATAACTTTATTCCAATGATAAAACCTGTCAAGAATGAATCATTAAGAGTTCTTTTACTTGTTTCCTATGAGTAAAACAATCCTTATGAATGGATCATTGAGTTTTGTAACTATTTATCACAGGTTTATAACTTTATTCAAATGATAAAGCCTATCAAGAATGAATCATTAGAAATGTGTTACTTGTTTCCTATGAGTAAAACAATCCTTATGAATGGATCATCAGTTTTGTAACTATTTATCACAGGTTTATAACTTTGTTCCAACGATTAAAACTTTCATGAATGAATCATCATTTAGAGTTTTTTTACATGTTTCCTATGAGTAAAAACGTCCTGATGAATGGATCATCGAGTTCTGTAACTATTTATCACAAGTTTATAACTTTATTCCAATGATAAAACCTGTCAAGAATGAATCATTAGAAATCTGTTGCTTGTTTCCTATGAGTAAAACAATCCTTATGAATGGATCATCGAGTTTTGTAACTATTTATCACAAGTTTATAACTTTATTCCAATGATAAAACCTGTCAAGAATGAATCATTAGAAATCTGTTACTTATTTCCTATGAGTAAAACAATCCTTATGAATGGATCATCGAGTTTTGTAACTTTTTATCACAGGTTTATAACTTTATTCCAATGATAAAACCTGTCAAGAATGAATCATTAGAAATCTGTTGCTTGTTTCCTATGAGTAAAACAATCCTTATGAATGGATCATCGAGTTTTGTAACTATTTATCACAAGTTTATAACTTTATTCCAATGATAAAACCTGTCAAGAATGAATCATTAGAAATCTGTTACTTATTTCCTATGAGTAAAACAATCCTTATGAATGGATCATCGAGTTTTGTAACTATTTATCACAGGTTTATAACTTTATTCCAATGATAAAACCTGTCAAGAATGAATCATTAGAAATCTGTTACTTGTTTCCTATGAGTAAAACAATCCTTATGAATGGATCATTGAGTTTTGTAACTATTTATCACAGGTTTATAACTTTATTCTAATGATGAAAACTTTCATGAATGAATCCTCATTAGGGTTCTTTACTTGTTTCCTAGGAGTAAAAACGTCTTTATGAATGGATCATCATATTTCTCTTAACTATTTTTCCTTGGTCCCCAAAAGGCATGTTCAGTCATCCTCAGGCAACGACTTTTTCTTCTTCTTTTTCTTCTTCTTTTCTGATGAAGGCTGTAAGAACAAATTGGAGAAAGAAAACTAATTAGTTAATGAATTCTTATTATTTTAATCCTTCAAAGATCAATGGCAAAGCTAAGGAAATAGTTGAAGATGCTTCCTAATGCAGTAGTATGCAACAAGCAAAGCTGCTACTCAAATCCTCAAATTCAAGCTGATTAATGTGGCATTTAATCTCGGAAACTACGTGAAAATGTTACTATAATGAACTAGAACACTCAGTGAATTATGTACACCAGGAAAGGGTAACAGATTTTGGTTACATGCAATATATATATATATATATACCGTACTGACCGGCGTAATCGCCGCATACTTTTTCCTTGAAAAAACCCCGCAAAGTTGGGGTGCGGCGCGTACGCGGCGATAGTCAAATGTTCACTTTTCACCGGCCTCAAAACAACACATTTCAGCAGGTGTGCACTATTTGTTGTATTGCACTGTATTGTATTGCGTGATATAACATTATAAAGCCAAATTGTCTACGTTTACCCTGGCCTAGAATAGTTTCTCACCTTTTTTGCTGATATTTGCTAAATCCGATACGTTTTTAACTTCGAAGTTACGAAACAAACTACCACTGCCGCGCTTGCCTGCCATCGATCTACGTGCGTTATGGATGCATTGCATTGCACAGTAGTACAGGGTTCTCTGTAGTACAGTGCAGTACAGTAGGGGTAGGTACGTTAGAGTACGGTTCGGACATTTTGATCGAGATGGTACATCGTAACTTGTAGCTTGCATACAGTGTGCATGGCAGTTAAATAGCGCGATTGCGAGAAATTTTACGCGCCGCCGATTCCCTGCTAAAATTTGGCAATTTCCCCGCCGATTTTCTGGTTTTCGGCCGTTATTCCCGGTTTTTTTGTCGCCAGTTTCCCTAGCGCACTTTTCTCCCACTTTTTTTTTTTCAATTTCAATGCTCGGCATGCGGCGTTTACGCGGCTGCGGCGATTCCGCCGGTCAGTACGGTATGTAGAAATGGCAGCTTCACAAACTTGACTGAAATTTCAAAGTAATGAAATGGGGAATTTGCACAAGAATTATAACATCTGTGCCAGATGGCACTCAAAACACACAAGGGGTTAACATTTGTAACCGTGACCGGCTATAGCAAAACCTGGCACTTGTCAGTACAAAATCAAAATGTAGATTTCCACACCATTAGAAAGGCCTCATCAATTGGTCAATAATTGGCAAAGATATGATTGTTTCAATTTTACAATCATAGGTCTTTTTACACACATTGTGTGAACTTAAAATGCCAATTTTTTCAAAACATGAATTACCGACAAGTGCCGGGTTTTGCTATGGCGGGTCACATTTGTTAACGTTACTTACTTCTGGTTCTGCAACATCTTCCTCTTCCTCTTCTGGCTCCTCCTTCACCTTCTTCTTTTTCTTCTTCTTCTTCTCCGCCGGTTCTTCTGATAATAGCAAGACGCAAGAGAAATACAAAGAAAAATGAACATGTTTTATTGTTGGAATGATTCTTTCCTCCATGATAAACATACTCGTTTGATACACTTCCTTATCACATAACCTTCAACATACACCAAGGCCCCATTGCAGAAAGAGATACAATCGATTGTAAGTTGCAATTAAGCGTAAGTCAGATCACGTGTTCTAGATGCGCAAATCTGATTGGTTGAAACGCGTACATTTTCTGACTTACGATCAATCGTAACTTACAATCCATTGTATCTCTTTCTGCAACGGGGCACAAGAGTGGTAATGAAGAACAATTTGTTGTTGTGCATAACATATAGCAACACACAGCATGTCTCCATTTATTTATTTATTCAGCCTTGTTTAAACAGGGTGGCCCCGCCCCGTCAGTGATCAAGCACTGTATTCCAGGGGGCCCTGTAATTATTAACAAGTTGCAGTTTAGTACAATTTTAGTGTGTGTACTCTCTGTGTTCACATGAGTGGATGCTTCATCTACAAATTTCATCAAGCCAGAAAAAAAAATCTGACTGATTTGGGACTTGTCTTACACTAGCATCTTGCTATCATTGTGTTACAGCCGTTTTACAATGAAGTAGGAACAGATTACCACATTCCAAACGGCTCTTCTGATTTAACCGAATATTAGAAAAGTGAGTATGATGTTGCTTTCATCTATTCCATTTTTCCTTCTTTTTCAGTTCAAAGGAAACCTGTCTCAGAGGTAGTGACGAATACAATGTGGAATAATCACAGTATGTCATAAACGTTAAGAAGTACATCACTGACAGGCAAATATACATTCAGATGAAAAGCAGTTGATGAATCTACAAATTTATTATCCAGCAATAGAACAAATTTCTTTTTCCTTATATTGTTGCTCATGGAGTTGCAATACATGACAGTTGATGGCTCTAGAGCTCTATTTTCATTAACAAATAGTAGGACAGTAAGATATTCATTTTTAAACTTTTGATCACAATACAAATATTTACCTCCAAAATTTTCGGCTGTCATCTACAGCCTTCATCAGCGATGTGACCCGACTTGACCTTTCGTGACGCAACGATTGATCATCGGGTAAATATTTGTATTGTGATCAACAGTTTTAAATGAATATCTTATGAGTTACCAATACAGATGAACTTTCATACTAATAGTAGGACAGTACATAACATCCAAATCTTATGGATGTTTGATAATGGGAGTATCGCGGTATATTGGTTTGTGTCTTTGTTTTTCCATACTCTGGTCTTGGGTTCAATGCCCAACCGTGGCCCACCGGTGTATTTCAGCTATACACTTACTTCACATTTGCCGCTATCAACCCAGGTGTAGTTAATGGATTTTTTGCAGAAATATATTGCTTTAAATGCTTGAGTGCTTCATTTTAATACTGCTTGCCTAAAAGCCAGGTAATGATGCCCGATCGCTACAAGACTAACCCGTTAACAAATTTGTTCATGTATTTTTTAACTACTATGAAAAACAGCAGTGCTGACTAGTGTAGTCCACCCAAGTGTGGAAATAATTAAACAATAACAAAATATTCAACAAAATCAGAAACTATTCTTCTTGTTATTATTTTGTTTATAAAACAAACATTACATACCTGGTTCTTCTGGTTCCTCCTTGACTTCGACCTCCTCCTCCTTCACCTTCTTCTTCTTCTTCTTCTTCCTCTCGCCATCGGGCGTCTCGTGGTCGCCATCCTCCCCGTTCCCATTCACCTCCTCGATCTTGCGCTTCTTTGGAACGGACGGGAGCGTGGAATCCTGGCCGGCATCGTACGTCACGACCTCGCTCTTGTGGGTGTACTTCTCAAACTTGGCCTTGGACTTGCCCGTCCCTGAAATTCTCCTCTCCTGTGGAATGCAAGGTGGACAAGGAATTGATTAATCTAAAAATGATTGGTTGGTCTCTAATAATATCCTGGACAAGCATGCACACAAACTTTTTTACTAGCCTGTTTCGGGTAAGTAGAATCATGAATTTTCAATACTACTTGACCAAACAGAAAATTTACTTGTCAGAAAAAGACAATGTGAAACAAAAGAAATATTAATCGGACTCGGCAGCTTGCTCTGCTTGGCAAATTTCAACATTGTTTCTAGATGATATTCACATGTAAGGAACCACATTTTTCTATCATATTGTAGTTGAGCAGAAATGTGAGTTGCCTGATTTGGCAATCAAACTAGGCCATTTCTTTAATTTTGCTTGCCCGACATCAATTTTTACTTGCCCTGTGTTATTGGGCAAGTGCTAGTGTAGACCACTGTCCTGGATAACTTCAGCCTCCAGAATGCCAAAAAGAGCCCCCCCCCCAAAAAAAAATAAATAAAAAAAATCAATAAAAATCAATTTAAATAAATTTAAAAAATCATAAAAGGGCCCCTCTAAATGTGCATGGATTTCAATGAAAAGGTTATTTTCAAGTTAACATTATTTAAATGCAGACAGACATGAAAATCACCACTGAGAAATATTATTTTAATTTTATCCCCTCTCTCATTTTTCTCATTTTTGTGATTGTAATTTGAATTGAACATCCCCAAAACTGTTCTTAAAACAAAAGAGAAGAAATCACAATACATTTTATGGAATCAAATTTGTACTTGCCCAACTTACTATTGATCTCAATCTCCCAGGAAAAACAAAAATTAACAATATTTTATTCGTTAACTTGACTAAAGCATCCTGTCTCAGCGGTAGTGACGAATAAGATGAAGATAATCATTGTCATTCATGATCCATCTATGGTTACATCATTGACAGGATACTACTGAAGGGAATACTAACACTAAGTACACTAAATACACTGTACAGTCAAACCTGTGTATAGTGACCACCTACTGGAAACAAGAAAAGTGGCCACTGTAAACATGTGACCGACCTTCATAACAGGATCCATAACCTTGTTTTTCTCTGCAATGAATCACTTTTGGTGACCACTATAGCCAGGTTGGCTGTTACAGACAGGCGACCACTCGGGCAGGTTGGCTGCTGTAGACAGGTGGACCCTAAGAACAGGTTTGGCTGCACAAATTTAATTTGATTTTACTCACCTCTCCCTTCTCCAAGCTCCTCAGTCTGGCTTCGACCTTTGCTCTGCTCTCCAGACCAAGTTCACAGCTATTGTCATCTCCCAAGGCATCGTACCGGATCGCCAGCGACGTCTTGGCAGCAAGCATTCTTGATAACTACAAAGAAATAAAAAGAAGACATTAGATCTACTATCAGTAACTTTCTAAGCGCCTCAGTCTGACTTCGACCTTTGCTCTGCTCTCCGGACACAGATCGCATCATCTCCTAATGCATCATACTGGGATGTCTTCGCATTAAGCATTCTTGACAACTACACAAAATTATCAATCTATATCTATAATCTCAAGTATTTAGAAGACATCACCTATCAGTTTTGATAACCTCATTTAATTTAATCATTGAAAACATCAATTAATTAAAATGAGAAATTATACAATAACTATGGATCATGTTATTCATCATGACATTAATCTAACAAAAAATCAACAGAAAAGGGAACTTAAAAACATAGTGAAATATAAACATATGGTTTAAAATCAAATTTCTTTTTATATCTCACATCTCCGAAAAATGTGTCTTTTAACTTTTTTTTAAAATTAATTAAATTCACACCCAATACACTCAAAAGGAAAACATTTCTTCATCCAGTATAATTTCAACATATCCATTTAGAAAAAGAAACTATCTAATTTTCCAACGTACTTGACATAGACCATACACACCTTTCCTTTGTTCTTGGGGGTTGTTTGTTCAACCAACGAAGCGTAGTAGATGAGACCGTATTTTGGCGTGTCTTTCTTTGTCTTTAGCGCTCTGAAGAGAGCCTTTTCTCCTCCTAGAATCTGAACCTTTCAATCATAATTTATAATGTTATACCCCCGTGTCGTAGCCTACACATACATTTCCTTTGTTCTTGGAGTGGTGTATGAGACCGTATTTTTGTGTCTTTCTTGGTCTTTAGCACTATAAAAAGAGCATTTTCTACTACTAAAATATATACTTTATATAATCAGTATTTTATAAATGTTTTACCACCCGTGTCATAGCCCACACATACCTTTCCTTTGTTCTTGGGGGTTGTCTGTCCAACCAACGAAGCGTGGTAGATGAGACCGTATTTTGGCGTGTCTTTCTTTGTCTTTAGCGCTCTGAAGAGAGCCTTCTCTGCTCCTAGGATCTGAACCGTCGATGCGGGATGTTTTGCCAGATTCATCAGAGAACCTATGGAGAGAAAAATAACATTCTTTAATTTTATACTCAAAATTGTGCCGGCATTTTTTTTTTTTAAATGCACGTCTTCATATTTGATTACAAAAGAAGAATTTGATGCAGGGTGCTTCAAAACATTGTCATTGATACAAATTTGAATTAAAGGGAAGTGTCAAAGCAGGATATTCTTCAAATCAAAAAGGTTTTCATATATTTATTTTGTCTTCAATCAATCCCTTTTTAAAACAACACGTTTTTCTTAACCAGATAACTTTGACAACAACCAATGTTCCTACCCGAGTCCGCCTGTGATATTTTTTCACAGCGGCTCAAACACGCACTGAACATTCGGTGTTTATTTATGTTGGGATAAGGTAAATTATTTAATATAATCAAATTCACCCAACCTAAGAATCATTTATTTGATAAATTAACGCAGTACCTACTGCTATTATGTGAATCGAACCAGCCGTATAGTCATCGGGGCAATCTCGGTGGTCTAGTGGTATGACGCCTGTCTAGCAATCAGGAGGTTGTGGGTTCGATTCCTACCCGAGTCCGCCTGTGATATTTTTTCACAGCGGCTCAAACACGCACTGAACATTCGGTGTTTATTTATGTTGGGATAAGGTAAATTATTTAATATAATCAAATTCACCCAACCTAAGAATCATTTATTTGATAAATTAACGCAGTACCTACTGCTATTATGTGAATCGAACCAGCCGTATAGTCATCGGGGCAATCTCGGTGGTCTAGTGGTATGACGCCTGTCTAGCAATCAGGAGGTTGTGGGTTCGATTCCTACCCGAGTCCGCCTGTGATATTTTTTCACAGCGGCTCAAACACGCACTGAACATTCGGTGTTTATTTATGTTGGGATAAGGTAAATTATTTAATATAATCAACAACCAATGTGTACAAAAAAAGGATGCCACAAGATTTGGGCAAAAAAGGTTACAATACAAGCACAGTTCTAGTAACTAATGTTGCTTGCATTAGAAATGTACATTTTAAAAATATATCTTGAAACTTATCTAGTTAGCTAACAGGGTGGTATTCACAACAAAAGTTACTTGAGTTGAAATAACTTGGCAACTGATTTGATATCTTGATTTGATTTAACTTGCCCAACTAAGCTAAAGCATCCTGTCTCAGCGGTAGTGACGAATAAGATGAAAATAATCATTATCATTCATGATCCATCTATGGTTACATCATTGACAGGATACTTCAGAAGGCAAGGCATAACATTAGCCCTTAAACTATTCCCTACTAGATTTGGCAATTCCCATATAGTTAATAAAGGAGCCACCAGGTTCAAGCAGGCAATGGTTGAATAACGCAGATTCTATCTAAGCAACCCAAATTTCCATTTTGCTTGACAAAGCAACTTGTTACTTTACACATTTCAATGTTTTCTTTTTCTTTTTTGTTTTAGGGTCCACCAAGATGTCAGGCTAGTGAACAGATAACTCGATATTAGAATTAGCCTTAAAAATTGAATTCACTATAGACACTACGTAAAATTTGTGTGTAGTCTTGATTTTAAATGCCAAACTATGCCACTAAAGTAACATTTTGAGTTCTTGCACTGGTTTTTAAGGGATTTTACTAAATGGAAAAAAATTAAAATCAGGAAATTTATATTGCATGCCACTAAAGTAACATTTTAATTTCAGGCACTGGTAAAGGGATTTTTACTAAATGAAACCAAATGGAAATCAGAAACTACATATTGCATACCTGCATGTGAGATGAGCCTTGCTCCTACTAATTCTCCAACCATTGTTGTCAGGTTTGGTGCAATGGCTGACATTCTGTTCTTGAGGTAATCATAGAGCTGTGTTCTGTACTCTGTGATCTCAATCACCTGCAAACAAAACCAAGATAAAGACAGAAAGCAGTTATTTTAACGAATGTTCTTTACAAAAAAAAAAAACAATTTAATGTAATCTGAAATCAGATAATTGTTATAATTTTCAAGTAAATCAGAAGTTAATATGAGAAAGATGCTAGCAAGACAAATGTGCCATATATAGCACATTCCCACATAAGCATAAATAAGCTAGTACTATCCACATGTTAAAACAACATATTGGACACTCCAAAACTTAGCTTGAGTTTTAGGATTTCATTATAATTGCAGATACCACTGAATCATGGATTCCAAAAAAGTTGGGTCTAAAATGACACTGAAAATGACCAGTTTAAGTTGGCGTTTTCCAAGTAATAATGGAGAATTCTGAGGAGGGTGTGTGGCCAATATGGTTTAGACAGGGCTCCACACTTACCTTTTTTGTCAGTGGCCCTGTCGGGTCAGTGAAATAATTTCTTCCCCTTTTCTGGTGGCCCGAAAGAAAAATTTATTGGCCCCAAAATGTTATTTCATGAGTAAATTTTGTACTCTTTAAAATATCACTCTTTCCTGACCAAACCTCTGATTATAGATGAAGCATGATATGGAAGTACACAAGATTGTCCAAATTTGGTCAACATCGGCTTGGAAATCTGCTTGCCCAATCGGGCCACCAAAATATGACTTTTACACATTTTTGCTGGCCCAGAGCTAGTGGGCCAGTGTGAATGTCGAGCCCTGGTTTAGAAGTACCGACACATACCTGTTCACATAAGTACGTGATGTTGAGGATGTCCTCCTTGGAGATCTCCGTTCCCATGGAGATTTCTGCTGCCAGCTTCAACTGTTCCTCCAGCTCCTCCGGGAGGATCTCTGAGAAATCTGTGCTTGATGCTTTCTCTCTGATACCTGTTATGACAACAACAAAAACAATAATCAAGCAAGCCTCGCAAATAGTAGCTTCTTTTTTTCCCTACAGGCATGTTCTGGCAAGTAAAATTAAGAATTTTGAAATATTACTTTACTCAGGGCTCGAAACTAGCACTTGCCCTGTTGCCCGGGGCAAGTAAAAATTGGGGCAACTAAATTATTGGTCAATTATGAGAGAATTACATGTTTGATGCATTCTTTCTGATAGCTGTTATAAATGAGAACAACAAAAAGCACAATCAAGCAAGCCTCTCAAATAGCTTCTTTTTTTTCCCTACAGGCCTGTTCTGGCAAGTAAAATTAAGAATTTTCAAATGTTACTCTACCAAATTTACTTTCCCCCCAAAACAATGAGAAACCAACAAATTTCTACTTACTTCTAGATGAGATCTATATATGAGGATTTGCATTTTTTCTCTCACAGTTGAACAGAAATAGGGCAAACAAATTGACATATTTTACAATTTTACGCCCCAGGCGATCAGGCATATTTGGCTACCCATTCGGGCCAGGGGAATTGAGCATAAATGAAATTTAGTGGCCCAAAGCTTGTGGGCATTATTACAATTACTATGAACACTGCTAGCTCACCCATATGCCGTACTGTCTTGGCGAATGCCAGGTTGTCTGTGACAATCTTTCCCATCTCGGGGAAGTGCCATCCGTACCACTCTCGACATCTCATGATGTAGTTATTCAGTTCCTTGTCCAAGTCATCTAGCAGAGCTGTTTAAAAACAACGTCAAATTAACATTTAATTACAAGGTTTGAATCTTTCTTTATTCAAAAGAAAAATAAAGTGACATAATTATAGACAAAAGTCTTGCCCTACTAATGCCATCCGTACCATTCTCGACATCTCATGATGTAGTTATTCAGTTCCTTGTCCAAGTCATCTAGCAGAGCTGTTTAAAAACAAAGTCAAATTAACATTTAATTACAAGGTTTTAATCTTTCTTTATTCAAAAGAATAATTAAGTTACATAATTATAGACAAAAGTCTTGCCCCACTAATGCCAGTCATACCATTCTCGATATCAAATTATGCATTTCTTCAGTCCCTTGTCCAAATCATCTAGCAGAACTGATTAAATACAAAATCAAAAGAAAAGTTGTCATTATTTCCTTATATTAATGAAATCTACTTTACTGAAAACATGTGTGCACTTCAAAAGAAGCACTGGCTGGAATGTTCCCTTGGGAGTGGAGAGAGTGCGCACTAAGTACTAGGTTGATTATGAGTGTGTATCTAATGACCCCTCTGAGAGAACAGAGCAAAAACACTGAATAGGTTACGCTGGATAAACAAAAAACTTTCAGTATTTCCTGCATTGCCCGACTCCGGAAACAAACCCTGCCATCTGTGCCATTTATGACATCGGCTCATGTTAAATTTGCACCATGACCATCATTTCTTGTTATCACCACAATGTCAGAAATACAACAAAATCTTGAATACTTACAAATCGCTTGAACGATCATCGTGTCCACTTTGTCGGGGCTGAATTTGAGCTTGTATCTTGATAAGCTGCCAAGAAAGGAATGAGAAAGAAAACATCAGCACATAGAATAAGCTTATTAAATGCAAATACTGCACATGTTATTGCGGTGAAAAACATAGAACTTTAAATAAAGCACATTCTTGTTTGCAATGCATTGTAAAGTGCTTCGAGAGCATTTATGTTATTTAGTGCTTTTTATATAAGCAACATTTTGTTATCTTATCATGAATTCATTCTTTCCTTATATTTAACTGTACAATGAACAATTGCGAGGTGAAAAGTTCTAGCCAAAGCAAAAGTTATAGCATTCAAAAGATTTTTTATGATAAAAAATCCATAATAGCTGGCAAACGGACACTCAATTTTTAATAGGGGTAAACAAATGTTTTGCTTGCGGGGTACTAGTTCTTAGGATTAAAACAAATTTAGATACGTCATTAATTGAAATTGAACAGAAATATATATTATAAAAGAAAAAGAGCAAAGAGCCAAAGAAAATTGGGCTTTACAGGGATCTGATTGATGTTCTTACCTATGAGCTAAACCGAGAGTCATGGCAGTCATCTCACGACCAGGTAAGCCTGGCACAAGACTGTCAAACTGTGATCTAATACCTCTCATTAGCTCAGATATCGATGAGTTATGGACGCAGTTTAGGGACAGCTTTTCCTGAAAACGAGAATGAAATACAATGTATATGAATGTGGAAGGTTAGATATTTTCCAAACTTATCTTTCTTCAAAAATGTTCTAATATTAAACTTTCTTACTTTGAGAACAATTTTCCATTTAAAAAATCTGGTAGCAAATCACACTAATTGTTAAGGCCAGAATAAAGATATTTTCCCATGGAACTCGTACATGAAAGGGGAAACTCAATAAGAATTAATGTTCATCTTCTAAATGCCCATTAGCCACTTGGAAGAATGCTCCCCAGGGAGGAATGGAGATGGTGCATGTAGCAACTGTATTCTATGACAATAATAATAGTGTAAAGCGCTTAAAGGGATCTAGTAACTTTGCTGGGATGTGCAAAAAGTGATGAATGGTTGATGCAATGTATATTTTTGTTATCTCATATGTCCACAGGGTATTGTGTGAAAATTTCAAGTCAAATGGACGTTGCATGGCCGAGTAATGAGCGAAAATGCAAAGTGGAATAAGTGATAGGTCACTAACTCACTGCACTCACTTTGTACAGGGATGAAAAACTCGCCCGGAGTTTTTCTTATCTGAATACTTCGATCGTACATATCTTTGTAACGAAAGGGAAATTTGAAAAACCGAAAGCTGTCCCATGATTTTATTGTTAATACGAATACAACAAGGTATAAGGGAACCGCTAGAATTAAAATTTTATTTTGAGGATTTGGACAATGTTACTAAGTCCCTTTAAAGGGGACCACCAGGCAAAGAACAACACATAATTATATGTTTTGGTACCGTTTTGTGATATCAAATATGTACCCAACATTTTGCAAAGGTTGTGTAATTAATCAACAAAGTGCGCCAATTCTATTCACGCGTACGTTTGGAGACAATAGAATCCCGGACGATTCGTTCGCTCTGGACAAAGGTAGCCTTCATACATGCAGACCCTTGAACCCATGCTTTAGAATGGTGATGTGTTTTCCAATTATATATTTTTTTTCTGGAAAATTTTTTTTCTGAACTTGTTGATGGAATGGACTACTAAAGATGTTACCTTTCATTTATAAGAATATTATTTTTGGGTGGTGGTACCCTGAGATGGTATAACCTAATAACAGGCATGTGAGTGAGGTAAGAAAAAAAAGGAAAGTCCCCCGGCGTAATTCCACAAGTGTGCGGGAAGTGCACATTGCGAGCACAAAGTCCATTGCGGCTGGGGTCCAGGCCTTGACGTTTTTGTATTCTCGACCCATTTTTCATAATTCTTCCAAAATTACTAGGTAAGATTTGGTCCGATTTACATTTAAATGTTGTCTCTATACATTTAATAAAGTAAAGTTTTTAAAAAACGCGGAATTCCGCTTTTTTATATTTCAAAAATGCAGAATTCCGCGGAAACGCGGAAGTCTCACATGCCTGTAATAATCATCATCATCATCACCATCACCATCTTACCTTGATGATGCTGCCCAGCTTGGCATCCGCCACTGCAAGCTCCGCATGTGCATCTTTGGCCACAACCTTCTTCAGGATCTTCTTCAATCCCTTGCCCAGTTTGCCCTCGACCAGCGCCGTCGCAGCTGTCACCAGGGAAAAAAATTAACTTTTATTTTTGGGGGAGCTACTTTTCAAGTTTGCCTGCATGAAAATAACACTTACAAATGTGTTGCATAAAACTCTATTCAAAATTACGAGGGCTCTTTTGGGCATTTCGGGGGCGAATTCGCCCCGCGCCCCATGTATTTTTTTCACTCGGCACATGAAGTACACACAAATCATGGCTGGAAATAAGTACTGTGCCCTTATTTATAAAACCCGCTAGCTTAGTTCTACGCAAGGGTATTTCAATTGATACAAATTAGTGAGCAACACATAGTATTCATAGTCCCCAACTAGGCTTAGTTGGTTGAGCATAGGTACCCACTTAGTTAACCCTAGTTAGCAACTAAAACATTGTTTAATTCTTAGACACTTCTTCCTAAATAGACTAAGCATGCATCTAAGCTGGTAGGCTTTTATAAATATCGGCTCTGGGCTATTGGCATGGGGCCACTTTACATGAGTTTAGTCTATAATATAACAAAATAAACTTTTTTTTCCTTCTGGCCCAGTATGGCAAGGAAATTAAAGATGTCTCAAATCTTAGTGGCCAAAAATCTGACGACTCCATTGATGACCCCAAATAAAGTTATGCATTACAAATTCTGTTATATTTAGTTGCCCATTTGGGCAAGTAAAAATTGTCAATGATGACATTTTGGTGGCCCAGAGCTAACTTTTATTGGCCCCAGGCCAACAGGCCTATGCTAATCGAGAGTCTTGAATTACGGCGGGGAAATAAAACTGGTCTACATGTACAAGGCAAAGGGGCCACTAAAAGTGAGTTTGGTGCCATTGAAATTCAATTTATGCCAAATTGTACTTGCTCTGCTGAATTATATCCAATTCTCTTTTGGGCCATCAAAGCAATACCAAGTTAACCCCATGCCTACGGGAACCTTGTGGGCTGGCTATTTACAACATATATGGGGATTTCAGAATCTTTACGGGAGGATGGGTTCAGTTTGAAAGTTGTTTTTCATTTGTTTGTTTCTGTTTCAGAGGTAGTGACGAATTGAAGTTCATGGTAATCATGAAATTGCTTTCATAAACAGACTCTTTATGCATCATTAACAGAAACAAAGTCATAACAAACTAATCATAATCCTATCACTATCTTCAAGAAGTGATAAGATTTTAACTAAACCTTGCAAATAATAATGATCTAATTAATGGTCTTACCTGCCAAGGCTTCTGTTGTGTCTTGAAACTTCTCAAACTGCTTCAATTTGAGTCTGAAAAAAAAAATTGCCAAGCATTAATAAAAACTACAGTTAATGTATACTGCCAGCCTCTTTCTTCATGAAAAACAACAACAACAACTTATTGCTCAAATAACTGACAGTAAATCAATAGGTTGTGATGTTCCTATTAAATTTTAATTTAGTTTTAAATTCAAGGAAAAAGAGGCAGGGAGAGGGAATTAATGTTGTTGTGAATCAGGAAAGTTTTACAAGCAATGCACACAACAGTCAGTATGAAATTGATTTTAAATTAAGTCTTACGTAAACTATATTATATATATATAAATAAATGGATCATCTACTATTTTACTAAATATTTCCATTCAAGCACACAAGTTTCATTCCAAGTTCAGTACAGAGTCTGAAATAGAAGAAAGCTAACTACCATAGATGACTGCTAAAGCAAAATACCTCTTTGGATCTATCAAGTGCTGTTTGTTTGAAAAACTAATTCAACAAATGTTTGCTCTATGTATAACTTTCCATGGCCATTTCAGTTGACAATCTGTACTTACACTTTGCTGGCATGTTCTGGGCAGTCAAACGACTTATACAGGTCGTCAACTTGTTGCAACTTCTTTTCGTCGAGAAGCTGTAATAAAAAATAAAAACAATTGATGAAACAAATACATCAGTTAGATAACAAATTCAAAATTAAAACATATAATTCTAACAAAAACTATTGTCAACCTTTGTTAAACCTTAAACTTTGTGTTCTGGGGAAAAATAACTTGTTCTAGTTTTATCCCTTTCATATTTATTTTAGAAAAGAAAAATTGCTTCATCAAAAACTGATATAATTTGCATGCTCTCTGCAGAGGGATACAGCTACCCTGTTCTCCCTCATCAGGAGCAGCCAGTTATCCTCTAAGGCAACATTTCATAAAAACTTTTCCAATTGCAAAAATTGTAAAATTATCATAACTAATGCATGTGACAACAGATTTAAGGCTGATTGGCTGTTATAAAATACAATAATTGGAAGGTTTTCTTAATTAAAATAATTTAATTCACAATGCCAATGCCAATGCAAAATTCTTTTTCCATTCATGATATTCAACAGATGTATGATGTAATGATGTATTGTATGCAAAAAAGGCAATGTCAATTTATGTGAAACAACATTTGAACATTTGAACAAAGTAAAGTCTGCATGCATTCTCTATAAAGCGTACCCACAGCTTGTGCATGCACAGCAAAACGAATGGATACTCTTTAAATTGCATGGAGCATCCATTCTTTTCGACAGAAAAATCCATCTCGTCATTTTTATGACATCATACATTTATCCCACCCATCCCGAGATGGAACTCTAAGTCTATTAAAGGTGTTCATACTAGGGTGGTAAATTGGGATACTTTTACACTTGTCTTCAGACTTCGATTGATTTTGTGACAAGCGAATAGCCAAGAAGAAGAGTTCAGACTAGTGCTGTAACTGACCTTGATGATCGGATCGGCGAAATGTTTTCGATCTTCGAAATCGGATCGATGATCGGGATCGGATGATCGGCTAAAAAAAAAAAAAAAAAAAAAAAAATTGTTTTTTTTTCTTTGGAAAATGATCCCCAAAAAACACATTTTGGGAATATAAATGAATACCAAAGCAACATATATCCATATTAATAAGCCCAAGGTAATCTTGTACGGGTATGCTTTCATTTCAAACTGATTACCTCTTCTTTTACAAAATTACTCACGCCGATTTTGAGCTTAGTCCCATGTGATTAATTTGGCGTAACCTTTCAGAAACACATGGGACTAAGCTCAAAATCGGCGCGAATAATTTTGTAAAAGGAGAGGTAATCAGTTTTAAATGAAAGCATACCCATACAAGATTACCTTGGGCTTATTCATATGGATATATGTTGATTTGGTATTCATTTATATTCCCAAAATATGTTTTTTGGGATCATTTTCCAAAGAAAAAAAAACAATTTTTTTTTTTTTTTTTTTTTTTTTTAGCCGATCATCCGATCCCGATCATCGATCCGATTTCGAAGATCGAAAACATTTTGCCGATCCGATCATCAAGGTCAGTTACAGCACTAGTCTGAACTCTTCTTCTTTTTTTTTTTTTTTTTCTTTTTTTTTTCCCGATCCGATCTTCCGATTTTGTCTGCATGATCGGAAATCGGCAAAAACGGTCCGATCATGTATGATCGGATCGTGATCGGCATGCCGATCCGATGATCGGTTACAGCACTAGTTCAGACTATGTAAGAGAACGGGCGAGAACAAAAAAATTGTCAAAGAACCCTCGAAACACGTGACTTGATCAGCCAATAATGTTGGCTGATCGAGCTC
>JBAMJV010008449.1:0-42500 GCA_037951105.1 Echinarachnius parma
GGGGGGGGGGGGTGGGGGGCATTATGGACCCCCCTTAAGATCTCGCCGTGAACATTTGCACACATGTTAAGTGAAGTGTATAGAATACAAAGGTGATTTTAATTTTTTCAAAATTCATTAATTTGCATATTTATGGGAATTTATGCAAATAAAGTCATGAAATTTATATTTTTACCCATAAATCATATATTCTTCATAGTTAAACATTGGTTTTCACTACATATGTTCTTTAGACCAAATGGAATAATAATACAACAAACAAATTTGGAAGAGCCAGGTTCTTCCTTATGTTTTCTATTGTTTTTTTTATAATTTCTTATGTATTTCTTCTTTTTTTAAAACTTATATGTATTTTTTTTTTTTTTTTTTTTGTTTATTTTATTTCTAACTATAATTCAACTATTTTGAACACCAAAACAAACACCTACAATGTAAACAAGACCAAATATCAATGATATAACTTTTGACGAAAACTGATATTTCCATATGTTTTGTACACAAATCACGAAATTGAGCGATTTTCGGGCTGACATGCATAGACAAAAGGTCACGTGACTTCGTAACGGTAGGTCCGATTTTCAAAACTTTTATTTTAAAAGATGCGCAAGACCCAAAAGAAAACAGTCACCAAGCAGCGGGGGCGTCATCCTAACGCGTTCCGGAGCAATAACAAAAATTGCGGAGGGGGTTATGGCCCCCCGGCCTTATTAGGGTTAAAGAAAATTGATAAATATGATCACTGCACACGCATTTGCCAAGGAAGGCTGATTATTGATAGTGTTAATATCTTTTCTTGTTTAACCCGTTCAGGGACTGACTGTTTTTTGCTATAACGTGCATTCTCCATATCCACCTGCCCGAGTATTTTCGGGACCACTCCAGAACGGGTTGAAGTGACCCTCTGTCACAAATTGTGTACTGGCACGACTCCTACTTAACTTATACATGTTATAATCACTAGTATTTTCATTCTTTGATATTATTCATGTACTGTATGTGAATTGTTTTCATACCAGGTATCGTGTGGCCACTGGAAGCGATGCCCCTGCCTCTATACTACATAGCCATGATATTCCCCCAGACTCTACCGGCGAGAGTATGAGAGCTATTCTAGGGAGAGGTAAGGATTCATCAGTATATTATTCTAATGTAATGTTTTTGTCAAAATGGTAGATTTCAAAGTTCAGTTTTAACCCATTCCCTTGATATTGTGAAATCCCCATAGACTTTGTACACAACCCACTTGGTTTCCTTAGTCTAGGGGTTAACATTTTCTAGCAACTACATGTATGACCCCCTTCCCCCCCCCCACCCCCCCCCCCCAGAAAAAAATACCAACAGAGAATAACATGGCCATATTAAAAAGAGTTCCTGAAGCATTCCATGTTTAAATAGTAATAGATCATGTACATCATTGCATCACATTTTATAGTGCGCCCTCTTGTGTTGTAATGGCTCTTTTTTTTTTAATGATAACAGGTTTTTTACGTAGGCGTTAGTAATTTTCTATACCTTTCGAGCATGGTGGAGTTATAAATATTCGTTTGTAATGTTATTGTGCAGGTTTTGGTTACTAAAGCTCAGCTTTACCAAAACTGTACTACCCCTATAAGATGATTAAAATGTGTAAAAGAATCCTTACAGCCAGTTAATCCATTCAGGACTGATCCCAAAAATACTTGGGCTTATGTCAAAGGAAAATACATGTTGTATCAAATCTGTCGATCATGACGGGTGGGTTATAAAATATGTTCCTCAGGCATGGGCTACATGCGTATGTCCAGAGCCTCATCAAATTATAAAAGGAAATACAAAATACTTTCTTCATTACTTTTGGACTACAAAATAACGTTTGAAAAGCCTCCTTTTATAGTCTGCAGTTCACTTGTGTCTGCAACTAATTAAACAAGGCAGAGTACTACGGAGCACAACATAACAAGTATAATTGTACTGTTCATAGCACTCTATAACACATAATAATACTATGCTTGATTTCTATAGTGCCTAATATTAAGAAATATCTTTGAATCTTATATGAACATGAGATATGTTTAGCTTGAAATTAAAATTAAGATGTATGTTTTCTTGTTTCTGTTGACCAGGTTGGGGTATGTCCTACTTTGATGTGTGGATAGGATATGTCGTCATCACGGTGTGGTGGATCGGCTTCATGTCACTGGCAGCTATCGTACTTCGCATCAGGAGATAGGACTCAATTGGGGAATGGTAAATTTGGGTTAGGTTGGGTTGGGCTGGGTTGGGAATGGTTTGGGTTTGGGGAATGGCATAATTTGGTTGGGTTGGAGAATGGCATATCTAGGTTGGGGAACCTTTGGGTAGTGTTGAGTTGGCATGGTTTGAGTTTTGGGAATGGCATACTTTGGTTGGGAATGGTTTGCCTGGGTTGGGTGGTGAATGGTTTGGGTTTGGGATCGGCATACTGGATTGGGGAATGACTTACTTTGATGTGTGGATAGGATATGTCGTCATCACCGTTTCATGTCACTGGCAGCTATCGTACTTCGCATCAGGAGATAGAACTCATCGGTGAAAGCCTTCATGTGAATGATCTTCTCAATGCCAAAGAGCAGCTTGGAAGGATTCTATGACCGGGGTAGTAATATTTTAAGTGTTCAGAGATAATAAGTGACCTAACACCACAAAACGACCAATAAGTCGGGGAAAATGATTATGCTGATTTTCACATGACATTACAGTATAATTTATTACCTTTAAAATGGTATATAATTTGTCATATTCAGACAAGGCAAACCCTCTGAAAATTAGCGCCAAAGATTTGGAAAATGGCGGAAGCAGTTTTAAAACAAAGGAGAAATCAAAGATTAGCGTCCATTCAAGCGCTGTATATCTGATAATTTTTATTCGATGGCAAACAAATATTTAAACATGATTTCTGACGTTCAAAATTTCACAGAAGGCAGAATAAGATACCTTCATTCAAGAAATACAATCTCCGCGACATAACGGTCATTTTGCGGTGTAAGGTCACATAATGTTTTACTCTTTTAGGCGCTATACAAATTGAACCTAATCATCATTAATTTATTAAACCATAGCCCTACTTCATATAACTTATTGCAAATTATAAATTATTGTAACCACTATAGCAATAGCCAGAATGCTTCATGCTAGTTAGGTTCATGTCACTGGCAGCCATTGTAATTCTTATCGGGACTTATTTCAGTAGTTTCAGAAAATGTTTCCTGCTGCAATGCAAGCTTACTTGTTAGTAAGAATGTTTGCTCATTTACAGTAATTGGGACAATTTGATGGCAAGATATATAAGATATTCATCTTATGAGAACAAAATTAAGTATCTTTCCAAGCAATCAATTTTTTAACAAGATGCAACCTCAATAAAAAGTTCTTCCCGTGCCAATTTTGGCACATAAGGCGGCGCCTATCTCCGATTCATTAGCCCTAGGCTATGCCACACATGTACTAAATGTACCAAAAGCTACAGGATGGGGCCAGTCCTCTGGTAACTCGTGTGATTAACTTTCCTTAATCCATTCTCTAAATGCTGAGCGCCTGGCTAGAAGGCAGAATGTACCATCTTTAAAGTCTTTGGTATGACCTGGTCTGGGTTCGAACCCAGGACCTGCCGTGCATGAGGCGGACACACTAACCGAGAAGCCACCATGCTCGGTCAAATACCTCAAATCTCAATAGACCCCAGAACTAATCCTGAAAATACTTGGGCTGGTTGTACCACCAGGCAAATAACAACATATAATTTAATGTTTAGGTACCATTTTGTGATATAATAGAGACCCAACATTTTGCAAAGGGTTGCGTAGTTCATAAACAAGGCAATTAAGACTAACTAATTCCAAAATAAAAAAAGTAAAATAAAGAATAATGCTAAACATACATGCGATATATAAATTACAAAACTACAAGTATTTTTAATCTTCGAATTATTAATGCATTTTAGGTCTGACTTTGACAGCCTAGGGATGTGTGCAGCAGTGGTGGGCAAGTACTTCCGGAAACTAACTGGCATCAGGAAGTATGCGTACTTCATATTCCACCGAGACAAGCCTAGTGTCGGCTATGTTCGCCAGAGAATCAGAGATGTGGAAACGGCCAGATGATTGATGAAGAGATGTGTGGAGCCACCAAATGCTGCATGTGCCCGACCATTCTGAAGTCTGCTGGATTGACCCTCGACAGCCAAAACTACTTGTTTAAACAAATTCGGCCATTTGAAAGGCCAGCCTGTCATGATGTTATCTGCCCTGAACCCTAGGGACCAAGATCTCATGAATACTAGACCTGGCCTGTCTCCTTGGCAATCTCCCCAAATAGAACCAGTTAACCCCTTAACCCTAATTAATTATATGCGTCAGAATTGGAGTAAGTGTAAAGATAAATTAGTTAAAACGTTTGCTTCTTGGTCTCGGCTTGTTTATTCTTTGTCTTTTAAAGGAAAAGTTTTAATTGCAAATCAGTTGGCCGCCTCTAAAATTTTCCATTGTATAGCAGTTCTTTCTCTCCCCCAGACAGTATTATAAATGAACTCCAGAATCTACTTGTTGATTTTGTTTGGTCTAAGAAACGACATATGTTGAAAAAATCAACTCTTTATGAACAACCTGACAAAGGAGGACTTGGTCTAGTCTGCCTCCAAGCACGCATTTTTTCTTTTAGGTTTAGCCTTCTTCAACGTTTTTTCAATCTTACTTCACATCCGGCTTACCTTTTTATGAAATTTTTTTTCGACAATATTGTAAGTTGGGTTATGATTATCAATTGTTTCACGTTGAGATTAACCCTAAATTTCTTGTTAGTTTGCCGGGTTTTTTATGGTGAGGTTTTGCGTGCTTGGATGGTGTCCGAACTAGTCGGGGCCAAACTATTCCGCCATTTGCTTGACCCCCTGTCTGGACTGTGGCTTGACCCCCCGCTTTACAAACATATTTTAAAGGACTTCGCCCGCCTTCCCTTCGCCACCTCCGCTGTGCCATCTCTAGTGCGTATCCATCCTGGTTCAACGAGCTTGTGTGCAAGTTATCGACACATGTGGATCTATAGACAATGTCCTCGTTTCCATCGGTTGCGATTGACTTCTGCTTGCCGATGCTTGGAAATGGAAGCAAAGCGTCGTCAAAATCTTTCTACCGAATGTTCAACAAGATCATCAACAAACTTTCCGACCATGTTTCGCAATGGCACCGAATTGGGTACATCGACGAGACAACTAGGCTGCAGTGGACCCTTGTTTACAGGTTACCGACATCGAAGAAGGAAGGCGATGTCCAGTTTAAACTTTTTCATAATATACTGCCCTCACTCACTGTTTTACATCACATCAACCCGGATATCTTTTCGCGACACTGCGGCTGGTGTAGGGATACACCAGGTACGATTGAACATTTATTTATCAAATGCCCGGCCATACAACCAGTCCTTAATCTTTTGTCCGTATTATTGCGTCGTCTGTTCCCATCCTTACTATTGACTTTTGATTTATACTGGTCCCTTGTCCCGTGCGCAGGTGGTCGTAGCAGGGAGGCAGTGCGCCTCGCCATTTTTTTGATAATTAGTTGCAAGTGTGTCATAATTACTTTGTTTCGTACGAATACTTTTTCCAATCCTGTTATCATTTGGCAGCATCGGTTAAAAAGCAGAATTTTGTATGAATTTCATTACTATCATTTGTGCCACAATATTGATGCTTTTCTTAAAACGTGGTCACACAATAATACTCTGTTCCTTTTCGATGATTGCTCATTGATTTGGTTGTTTTAGATTTGCATCTACCACATGTAGGTGTGTTTGTTATCATGATGACATTTGTATTGATTTTACATTGTTTAATTTTTTTAATCTTGAAAAGTCGAATTCAAATTCTAAGAATATGTATCGTATTTGTCTCCCTTCTGGTTGTATAACAGAAGATCCGAATGAAATTAGAATGCATGTTCGTAATTTTTATGAGTCTTTATACTCGTCTTCTTATGTCGATCAGAGCGCTCTTGAACACTTATTACCCGATTCCAATGTTTATGTTAGAGGATCTTGAAGACCCTCTTTCGGAGGAGGAGTTTGATGTTGCAGTACAGCACCTTGGCAAGAATAAGTCGCCTGGTTTAGATGGGCTCACATCATAATTTGTTCAGGTCTTTTGGCCAACTTTACGTGATGATTTTTTCTATGTTATTTGTTCGTCCTTTGAGTCTGGAGCTCTGCCTCCCTCTCTTAGACGGGCAGTTATAACTTTGCTCCCTAAAAAGGAGATTTGGCCGATGTATCTAATTGGCGCCCCGTTTCTCTTTTAAATACGGATTATACAATTATTGCCAAGGTGCTTGCTGGAAGGCTAACGCAATATATTAGTAACGTTATTGGTGAGGATCAAACCTATTGTGTTCCCGGCCGCTCCATTTATGACAATATTAATTTAATTCGTGATGCTATTTTGTATGCAAATACTGAAGATATACCTTTGGCCTTGATTAATTTAGATCAGAAAAAGGCATTTGATAATGTGGATCACTCTTACTTGGTTAATGTAATGAAGAAAATGGGGTTTGGAGATCGTTTTATTTTTTATATACAGACTTTGTACGAGGGTGCTGAGAGCCTTATAAAAGTAGGTGGGTCACTGACTTCCCCTTTCCTTTTTGAGAAGGGAATTCGTCAGGGGTGCCCCCTCTCAGGACTACTCTATACTATTGCAATTGAACCTTTTTTGGTTACTTTAAGGAAAACTTTGATAAATCATGGTTTATGTATACCAGGAACAAATGTGAATTGTGCTATATCTGCGTATGAAGATGATGTAACTGTTTTTGTCACTTCGGACCCAGGGTTTACTGCGGTTGAGAAGGCTTATGATTTGTTTAGTCGCGCCTCTGCTGCATGCCTTAACACACACAAGTCTCAATGGGTTGGCCGCTGGATGGGGCGCAATGATTCGCCCTTGAATTTTATGTGGAATAGTGAGGGTCTCCCGTTTCTTGGAGTTCATTTAGGAAACACAATTAATTATATGCGTCAGAATTGGAGTAAGTGTAAAGATAAATTAGTTAAAACGTTTGCTTCTTGGTCTCGGCTTGTTTATTCGTTGTCTTTTAAAGGAAACTTTTAATTGCAAATCAGTTGGCCGCCTCTAAAAATTTTCCATTGTTTAGCAGTTCTTTCTCCCCCAGACAGTATTATAAATGAACTCCAGAATCTACTTGTTGATTTTGTTTGGTCTAAGAAACGACATAATTATGTTGAAAAAATCAACTCTTTATGAACAACCTGACAAAAGAGGACTTGGTCTAGTCTGCCTCCAAGCAAGCATTTTTTCTTTTAGGTTTGGCCTTCTTCAACGTTTTTTTCAATCTTACTTCACATCCGGCTTACCTTTTTATGAAATGTTTTTTTCGACAATATTGTAAGTTGGGTTATGATTATCAATTGTTTCACGTTGAGATTAAAGGTAATGGGGAGTATTGGTAATTTCCAAAGTGCCCCCCAACATTAATTGTAACGGATTTGGTTGATTTCAATTCCAAATGAAAGATCATCGAAAAAAACATGGGAAATAATAATAATTCCCTTTCAAATGCTTTCATTGTTGTGAAATTTGCTTTCAAAATATGATATAAAAAGATTGACGCCCGGGTATCACTTTTTAGAGAACGCTAGCGCGAGGCCCTAACGTTCTAGGCGCTCCTAATACAGGACTGAAAATAGATATGTTTGTGCACGCTAATTGTGCTTAAAACTATACGTATGATACGGTACTTACCACCAATTCACTCTCCAATATGTGATCCAACTATAGGGTGGATTAAAATTATGATGTCCCCCTCCATTCAGCAAAAATCAGTGATATTATGCAACTCATGGACGAAGACGAACGGACGGGGATTGCGGTTACACATGAACATGCACGGTACATGTATTACCGTACCGCGCACTGCAGTCCCGTATTAGGACCTAGAACGCTATCGCTTCGCGCTAGAGTCAATTTTACACTTGAGTTGTAACGGCTATTTTTGAATGATAACAGAGGTTTTACTTTGTCGTTTGTAATTGTGCATACTTTTCGAGCATGGTGAGGTAATAACTATTAGTTTGTACCGTAATCGTGCAGGTTTTGGTTACTAAAGTTAAGTTTGACCAATACTCACCATTATCTTTAACCCTAAATTTCTTGTTAGTTTGCCGGTTTTTTATTGGGAGGTTTTGCGTGCTTGGATGGTGTCCGAACTAGTCGGGGCCAAACTAGTCCGCCACTTGCTTGACCCTCTGTCTGGACTGTGGCTTGACCCCCCCCCCCCCCCCCCCGCTTTACAAACATATTTTAAAGGACTTCGCCCGCCTTCCCTTCGCCATCTCTAGTGCGTATCCATCCTGGTTCAACGAGCTGGGGTGCAAGTTATCGACACATGTGGATCTACAGACAATGTCCTCGTTTCCATCGGTTGCGATTGACTTCTGCTTGCCGATGCTTGGAAATGGAAGCAAAGCATCGTCAAAATCTATCTACTGAATGTTCAACAAGATCATCAACAAACTTTCCGACCATGTTTCGCACTGGCACCGAATTGGGTACATCGACGAGACAACTAGGCTGCAGTGGACCCTTGTTTACAGGTTACCGACATCGAAGAAGGAAGGCGATGTCCAGTTTAAACTTTATACTGCCCTCACTCACTGTTTTACATCACATCAACCCGGATATTTTTTCGCGACACTGCGGCTGGTGTAGGGATACACCAGGTACGATTGAACATTTATTTATCAAATGCCCGGCCATACAACCAGTCCTTAATCTTTTGTCCGTATTATTGCGTCGTCTGTTCCCATCCTTACTATTGACTTTTGATTTATACTGGTCCCTTGTCCCGTGCGCAGGTGGTCGTAGCAGGGAGGCAGTGCGCCTCGCCAATTTTTGGATAATTAGTTGCAAGTGTGTCATATATACTTTGTTTCGTACGAATACTTTTTCCAATCCTGTTATCATTTGGCAGCATCGGTTAAAAAGCAGAATTTTGTATGAATTTCATTACTATCATTTGTGCCACAATATTGATGCTTTTCTTAAAACGTGGTCACACAATAATACTCTGTTCCTTTTCGATGATTGCTCATTGATTTGGTTGTTTTAGATTTGCATCTACCACATGTAAGTGTGTTTGGTATCCTGATGACATTTGTATTGATTTTACATTGTTTACTTTGATAGCAATGTTTATCCTTGTATAACCATTGTAAACAAACTTTATTGTTGTATTATGTACTATTCTTTTATTGTAAACCTCTGACTTTGAGTTATAGTTTGTAAATAAAGATATCCTTTTGAAAAGTCAAAAAAGTCTTCTTCTTCTTCTTTTTCTTCTTCTTCTTCTTCTTCTTCATTACACATCACACTGATCATATATTGAAGCAGTGACCAAAACTTCCATAATTATAAACCCAAATATAAAGCGTTAGTTACCGTAATACTCACAATAAACTTTTCACAGAATAGATAGAAAATGAACTCGGTCTCCTTTCATTTGTTTGTCTTCATTTGTTCTTGATGGAGCAAAGTATTATTCCATATCAAATACAATATTAAAAAAAAATTAGGGACATGGTATGTTGCAAACCGATTCCAAATCATGATTTTTCATGTATAAAGCGTATAAGGGAAGTGTAACCAAGTATACGGTCAGTATCGTCAGTTACCGTCATTCATGCTGTCAGTAAAGTTAGCATGAAAAGAAAAGGTGCCAATTACTCTATGGGCAATTCCACGAAAAATGTTGCCCAAGGATGGAAAAATGAAACTCATGGGACAGCCTTGTTAACTACTGGATAGTAATGAGGAAGGACCATATTTTGATGACTAAAGGAAAAAAGTTTGAAATTCAATGCAGAATATTTTTTTTTTGGCCATTGAAGTTGGGACAAAATTTGTATGTATTACCCCCCCAAAATGATGAAATTTGCATCCGTTGTTTGTGAAATAAAATTTTAAAATATGAATCACTTCAGAACAATAATTCTACTTCTAATGTCTTGTTTATGCTTTGTTTTAACACCATAGTAAAGGAAATTGTGTAAAAATCTTTACTTTTTGAAAACTGTTATTGGATAAAATCTTGATTCTTACAACATTGATGTGTAATGTCCGTGACGTTTAAGATATAAAAGTTTTTGTAGAAGCAGAAGTCCTAATTCAATTTAATTCAAAATTCATTCGCAAAGCTAGAATGTTATATCATAAAGTATATCAAGAGCATTTACTAAAATATTTGATGGTTTGTCCAGAATGGCGTCACGGACATTACGTCACGGCTGCGTCACGGACATTACATACACAGTGAAAAGTATAAAAAAGCAGAGCAAAAAAATATCAAGCATTAATTTCTTATGTAAATGTCTTATTTTAGCCAAGAAATAAGATAATCCCAAGTAACAGGGGCACTACTACCTTCCTGGTTTAAGTTTTAATAAATTGTATCGTTAATCAGATAGTGAACTTTGAGTCTGTACTCTGAACTATTTATAAAACTAAATTCATTGCTTAATTTGAACATGCATGTCTCAATAATCAATAAAGACTTGACTATAACTTACTGGGAGGAGAAAGAGATGGCATGATCAAGTATGATCAAATTGCAAAAATTATACTTTTAGTCCATGATTTTCCATGTGTTATGCCCATGATGTACACAACTTTTTTTTATATTTTACAATTTGTTGGCACAAAACAGCATTGTACCTGATTAAAAATGTATAATATTGTTTTAAATAGTTGAACATCTGGTTTACTGCACATTCTGTTGAAAATTTTAAAATTGTACAATAATTTTAGAAAAACTTATTAATATTTTAAAAATAATTTTTTGCTAATTGAAAACAAAATTTAAAAATAATTTTTGTTCTCAAAACTGTTTGATTACATATCAAATGTACAATTAAAAAAGTTTCATGCACAATGGAGCATTTTTTGCGGGTTATTTCTGAGTTTAGAAAAAGTGGACAAAAGTGTAATGTCCGTGACGCTGAAAATGTAATGTCCGTGACGCAATGTTTTGTTGTCTAGATCACATATGCCTGGCCCGTTTCCCCCAAAACAACTTGGATTCAATTCATCATTGCCTGTTCTATAATTAAATACCTAAATCACCTTTGTGAGGTCTCAGAACTCACAGACTTTTGCAAAGATGTATATGGATGCAAAAAGTCATGTCCAAAAGATGTAATGTCCGTGACGGCGCACATTTTGCAGAATTACTCAGTAACGAATTGGATAAATGTTCTGAAACTTTGTTTGCATACTATACCAGGATATTGCTTTGTAATCAAAATAAAAGTTACCGTACTGACCGGCGTAATCGCCGCAGCCGCGTAAACGCCGCATGCCGACTTTGAGCAACATAATTTCAACAAAATAAAAACGGTTGTAAAAACGGCCAGAGAAACAAGCAGAATAATGGCCAGAAAAGATCATGGGAGATGCCCGAAACGGTAAAATTCTCCAGTGATCAGGCAATGAAAAGTTCTTTGTAAGCAATCAGTGATATAACAAAGATGCTCGGAAGCGCAACTCAACCAAAAGCCCCCAAAATTCCACCGATAATCCCATCGAAAGTCCGTGCATGCACTGTAACATGCATGCAACCAATAACACACTGCCAAAGGCCGGCTTGCATGCATTTTACCGACTAATAAAAGTCAAATTTTGACTATCGCCGCGTATTCGCCGCATCCCGACTTTGCGTTTTATTTTAAAGGGGGGGGGGCTTGGGGGCGCTTGCCCCCCAAATAAAATTAAATCATGGCTTTTATCTAATTCGATAACAGTGATTGAAAGAAAAGAGTATTTCTTTAGACAAGAAAACTCAGATTTTACTTCATATGAGGCCAAATTTCCTTCCCAAGTATGCACCAGATTGCATCATTTCAACTAAAACATTGCAAAAACACATGTACCGTGAACCCACCTACCATCACACCCTCACATCACCCTTCCCCCTCTTGGTTATCGTTTCGCTCCCTCGGGAATCGGTCTTGTATACGTCTTGAATACAATTTTCATGTTGTTTTGTCATAAAATAATGTTTTTGATGCACTGTTTGAACTGAACATGTCACTTTGCGAATCATGACGATGATGACGCACTAACGCACATTATAGTACATGTCGTCAAGTCAGAATTTCCTTTCCAGGTATGCACCAGATCGCATAGTTTCAAGTCCAAAAATGCAAAAGCTCCCTACCGTCGGAGGGGAGCACCCCCTCCCACACCCTCCCCCGCTCAGTCGCTTCGCTCTTTCGGGCTTGGTCGCTTCGCTCCCTCGCAATATTCGGTGGTGATGCGGATTTTCTTTAGCCCCCCCCCCCAAATTTTTTTTTTTTTTTTTGTTTTGCTCATTACGCCACTGACCCCCATGTCTCTTTATTTAAATATAACTACAATGAAAATAATGTCATAACAATTATAACGTCGGTTACCGTGGAATTGCCCATTACTCATTAGTAGAAACAAACATTGACAATATTGTGATTTTCGAATTCCCCTTTCAACGAAAACATATTTAGAATTCCTTATCACCAAGAAAGTTTTAAATGGATAGTTGAGTTCTGGTAAAGAGAGTACAGTTTATAAGCTCGAAAAGGTATACAAAATTACTAATGACTAAGTAAAAAGCCTATTATTATTCAAAATTATCTAATAATACATTTGTCGTTTCATTTCATCAAATATTCTATCATAATTATAATCTGCCATTTTGTCAATATCAACATGAAAGTCTGTTCCAAGTTAGCTAAAATAACCATTTTAAACAAACTCTACATTTAATCCTTCTAATTTGATTTTGAAGCCCCTATCCAAATTGCTGTTTTTTGGGGTATATTTATCCAAAGTCCAGAGCAATTACCAAAATAATTCAAAATATTGATAGAAGCAGGGTTTTTAGAACAGGACCGAGTATTTTCTTTCTTTTTTTGGTTGGCCTGGACTAGTGGCGCCACTAGTGAGAATCCGGGCCACTTGGTGTTTGGCGTGAAATGATGTAAATGATGATTTAATCATGTGCTGAGCATTTATGGACAATTTCATTCCAAATGTTTGTCTGTCCCGTATCTTTATTTTTGTTAATGTATATATTTGTTTACTTTCTCCGGACCAAGTTCCTTAGAAGTCTGTTGAAGATAAAAGGCTTGAAGAGGACGATATGAATGGAGGTAAAGTTGATAATTGAAGGATGTGTGTAGCACGACGTACATTTTTATTTCCTATATTGCGGTGTCCCTTATTATTTAATTTAAGTCCCTTTTTTTATAACCTTCGCGACCCCTCATTTACGTCGATCGAGCGAAGGGTCCCTATTTGCAATTGTCCCATGGCAGAGGCGGCATTGCCATGTTGCACTTTTCCACACCGGCACTACGCCCGCATCACGTGTGAGAACCTTCGGGAAATCAACGCAGTACTACCGAGGCACGATGTGGTAGGTTCGCATTCTTAATCTTTTAAAGGGAAGGAATTGGTCGGAGTGACGATAGATTAAGTGTTATTGATTGAGAACTAATAATTGCCATTCGTTCATGTTTGAACATAAGAAATTCTTTGTGAGTCAAATGTTTTAATTCAAATCATCAGTCATTAGAGGGGTAGCACAGTTTTGGTAAGGCTGAGCTTTAGTAACCCAAACCTGCACAATAACATTACAAACTTAGAGTTATAACTCCATCATGCTCGAAAGGTATATAACATAACAAACGACTAAGTAAAATGCCTGTTATCATTTTTAAAAAAAGAGCCATTAAAACACAAAAGGGTGCTCTTTAAAGAAACATTGGTTTAAACAATTTATCATACAAAATTATGCATGTGATGTTTTGTTGAAATAATGATTAAATAGAGAGATCATCAACAACTTGGAGTCAAGTTGGAGTTTGTAAATTAAAGCATTATATAAACGATAGAAGTAAATCAAGTAACAGTCAGCGTAAGCAAGGTCAACAACAGCCATGGTTTGATACTGAATGTAGGGAAGCTCGAAAGGAATATTTGAATGTAAACAAATAGATGGAAGAGGAAGGTAAGATTGTTGAGGAATTCTGATGTTCCTGTTGATTCAAGAGATTATGATAGTGCAGGGAAATCTTATAGGAATTTGTTACGTTTTAAAAAGAGGTTATATTTTCAGAACCTGAATAAATCATTACGTTCCTTGCGGACAAACAATCCGAAGGAATATTGGCAGCTACTTAATGATAAGAAAGGAAAGAAAGGACACAAATGGAAAGATATGGGAAATGTTTCATTGAAGGATTTTGTAGATCATTTTAGTCGTTTAAGTTAGAGGAGGTTGATGAGCCGGAACCCCCAATTGTTATGCAAAAGTTATCTCAGGCAAATGTTTGTCTCGATGTTCCTATTACTTTGAAGGAAGTTGAGATGATGATTAAGAAGGTTAACAAAACTAAAACTCTATTAGAAATGAGTTCCTTAAAAGTTGTTCACTGGAGTTTCTCCAGGTTGTAGTTGAATTATTTAATACTGGGTTGGATTCTGGTATTGATAAACAAACTAGGGATGAGATGGAATGGAAATATCCACCCAAACTACCCACTAATGTACAGTGCCAAACAACAGTCAAGGAGACATGCTCCAGTGCCTAAAAGCCACACTTCAATGCACATGGGACTGCCTCGACCGGTCCACCTGCATCAATCTTGTTGAGAACATGATCAGGAGGCTGTGTGCTGCGATTTCTGCATAAGGAGGACCAACCAAGTCCTGAACAGACCTGCAACACATACCAAATTACCACTTGGTGATAGGTGTCCAAATAATTTTTGGTGACCATAAAACTGAAAAAATGTAAATAATATGAACAAAATGGCATGAAAATATAGCATTTTAATTTTTTTCTAGAAGAATAATGTATGTGAATGTAATTTAGGTCATGTGATTAGTAAATTGTTGTATAAATATGGTGTTATCCTGGTTCGTTTCATATTTGTTAGGGTGTCCAAATAATGTTTGGCTACACTGTATATAGGATAGAATGCTTATACATGTTTTGCATATGTTAATGTGTGAAATGTTGTAGTGTAACGGGGGCACAATCATAAACTCTACCCAGGGAGCAAAGAGGGTTTTACATACATGGAATGTTATAAAAGGTTTGGGCTCAGAATTGTCTTCTAGGACCTTGTAGAAGCACAACCTAGGTGGACAACCTCGCGAACTAGCTACTGGAAGGCCACATAACACATATTAAGGATTTTACCCTTACTGTACGTTAAAAGCGCCTTAAATCCTTAGGGTTCATGAATGTCCTACTCTGGTATTTTCATGATTACACGCAAACGCATGCTGCTATCATCACATTGATTTAGGTATGTCTTTCATAGATAGTTGTGCATCTTTTGATATCAAATTTGCCTTTTTACTTCCATGGTTTTTAAGTCACGTGTCTTTATATATCACATCTCAGACATAGAATATGAAATTTCACATACGCTTATAGACACAAAATTGTGGAAATGGTGCAGATTATAGAATGACACAGATATTAATCTGTAAAACGTTATACATGTTAGATGGCATTTGATATGATGAAAAAACAATACACTTGCAAAACAAATGATAAAACAATGCAAAACAAAAGAATTTGAAGCAAAGAAATACACAATATTAATTGTAATAATTATAATGATAATATGGATGTTATGATATAGCGAACGTTCCGTCGTTTGACGATCGCGGTGCATCATTATTTTTTACCTCCAGTCATTGGATACATACTGCAATCAATCCAGCACACAGAGTTCACATTTCCACTCACATGGGAGTCTTCCAGCCTGACACCTTGTATGTGAATACAGTGCTTAGGAATCAGGCACTCTCTGGTTCCGAACTAGGGACCTCATGTTTGGAAGGCATGTGCCCTCCCTACCTTTCACACCAAGTCCACGAATATGAAATATATTATCTTATTTTCCAATCATAGCTTTTTATTACAAGCAAAATCTTTATAATCTATTTCAGGCCCTTTAAACTCTTTTCAAGTCTAAAAAAGATACATAAAATAACCATCAAATCATGTTTACAATACCAAACAAAGTGATTTTGTTGTTATGAATCGTCGCATATTACATTACAAAGCTGCACTCAGTATCATAATAGGGGGCTGGTGATACGAGTGTTCATCGACATCGTTTGGAAAGAGTGCAAAATACAAAGTCATAATAACGAGGTATGGAAGCTGACATGTCTTTGGGATGAGTCTTTTTTAACTGATTAGATGACAACCTGGTAAAGCTCAACAACTTCCATTCACAAAAAAAAAGAAGGCCAAGAAATATGTAATCCAACCATCAGCAAGAACATGTCAATGTACTTTTTACACATGACACTGACAGTACCACTAGCAGGAAAGAATTGAAAGCTTACTGGTGCAAGTATAAGTCCATTTATATTCCCACACTGTACTAAAGAAAGGGAGTAGAATCGTTATCAAGGCTAGCATGATGAAGATACTAAAAGAGGGGAAAACTACAACATGACCAATCAAACCACAATCATCAAGCTACATTATCACATAAAGAAACTAGTTATCGTCAGATGCCAATATAAAATATTATAACTATATTGGTATTTTCACAAATGTGAAATACTCTATACTATAATTGTGGATATGCTGATGTAAACTTAAGCATTTTCATGAATGATATCCCTCTAAAACTAGACGTCATTTAAGATCATATATACATTTCTGTAAAGTACATCATCCGCTAAGGAGTATCAATGATGTGCTCGAAAAAATGATATCACAAATCGCAGTACATACAGTCATATAGTTCGTGAACCATATAATATTGTGCAGTTGACAGCTAACACAGGAACTGCCCTGAGCTTCCTCAGTGGGAACAGTGTTTGAGTGAACAATTTAATGGTTAATGAGTCCTGGAGACATGTGCAGTCACCTGATATACAATAGCTGTTTAAATCAAGGGCGTCAACAGCCTTTCAAAAGTGAGGGGGACATTGCGAGGGTGCGCGAAGCGCCCGAGCGGGGGAGGGTGTGGAAGGGGGTGTCCCCCTTTCACGGTATGAAGTTTTTTTTAATAAATGAATCACATAGATATATACACAATTATGCCAACAGTAGAAATTAACTCTTTTTCAAGGTGGCTTGGAGATTTAGCCCCCAAAATGCTTCAAAAGAGCCCCCATTACATCTGAGCCATGATATAATATTTTCAGAGTTCAATGCAAAACAAATTGTAAAGTGCTATCGTAGTTCAAAGCAGGAAGTCTCAGAAGTTGCCCAGAAACAAATAAAATGTTATTGCTTTCCCTGATTACCATCATATTTCACCAGTGACGCACATCATAAACACTTTGTTTACTGTCAAATATATTAATGGTATATACCAGCAACTATAAGGATTCCTGATACAATGATGATGATCACATAAATACTTTTCTGCCATTTCTAAGGAAATATAGAAACTGAATACCATAAAGATGTTCATGGTACATTTCCTCAAATATATAGCTTACAGTAGCCTTATACATATTGGCAGGATTAAAATTGCTGGTAACACTGTGACGCTTCAGAAAAATGAAAATAAAATAAAATAAAATAAAAAGAGCATACATGTGGTTTTGAGGAACATAATGGTTTCACACAAAATCTTACATTTTATTAAATATCCTGAAAATTTGTTCCCAAATTTTGATATTACCAGTCCATTGACTGCGTACATATTTATGTACAACAACTGATATTTCATCTCCGTAGTGGACTGTTAGAAATTTGCCCTCCAACCAAGCCAAAGTGGGCAAGTAAAATCATGAATGCTCACACTTTAATTGCCAACGTACTTCTTGATGAGATTTTCACATAAGAACAAAATATACCCTTTTCCCTCTTAGTTGCCCAATCGGGCAACCAAACTAGACCTTTTATGAATTGTTACTTGCCCACTATCAATTTTCACTTGCCCCGGGCAATAGGGCAAGTGCTAGTGTCGAGCATATTTGAAAAAGTGGGGGGGGACAATCCCCTCCAATTTCAAATGTGGGGGGACATGTCCCCCCCCCCCCCCCCCCGTCCCCCGCCTGTTGACGCCCATGGTTTAAACCATCAACCTGACCAGTTTGAGGCCTCAAATCTTTGAAAAGCTGTCATATACAAATAGAACTTATAATTGTGTGGACTTGCTGAAACAATACCGTCCAGTACAACCTAAAAGGGCACAATGGCTCAGAAAATGGCCTACCACATTAAACACAATTGTAACATTGTTTAAAGATGTAGAGTAGGTCACTTTGTTTTTCTTTGGTAGGATTATAATGTTGTTATCAATATTGTTTATTTCCATGCCCATTACTTTGTTTGATTGTATTTTCTCGTACATGAATAAAAAGTGCCGCTTCATTTATTTCCCCTTAATCAATCCCTAAACTCCTACAAAATATTTACACTCATTGCTGTCTTCTGTATTAGTTCAGTGTGAATACTGGCAAAACACCTTGAAAAAAAAGTATAAGTGCATTTTTGTCAGATATATCATTAAATGCAAATCACTTTATTAAATTGTTTATATTGTATCATAATATCTTTATGAAGGCCTATTATATATTTGTACTGTATAATCTATATCTATTTTCCCTATTCTACATTATGTGCATTTCATTATCAAACATGTTTTAACTCTATGTTATAATCAGATACCAACAATACACTATTAAGAACTCATATTCTCATATATTGTATTGTTTTTGATTTGTCATGCGTTTTATTGTTTTATTATTTTTTTCGTTTATATAATTTTAACAACTTTCAAAAATAACATTGAATGCCATTTGAAGAACTTCAAATACAAATTGTGTAACGTTTTACATAATTTGAACATTTCAATGCGTTTTTGTATATAACTGAACGTGCAATTTCAAGTCCTTTGTATAACACGTGACTTAAAATGACACGTGACACATTTACCGAAGATATTATGCAGTCAAATTTGATAGCAAAAGATGCACACGACTCTACAGAACACAAATCTGAAGCAATGTCATGATATCATAATGCTCTTTAGTGTCATTGTGAAAATAGCAGAAACAAACCTTCATGAACCCTAAGGATTTAAGGCGCTATTAACGTATATACATTATGGGTTAAATCGTTTGTACGCGTTTTGTGGACTTCCAGTAGCTAGATCGCGAGGTTGTCCACCTAGGTTGTGATCCTAGAAGGTCCTATAAGACATTTCTGGTGCACAACCTTTTATAACATTCCATGTTTGATATCCTAAAAAAGGGGGTGTTTGCTCCATGGGTACTCAGTTTTAAATCAATTTTGTTCGAGGTTTGTCTTTTCCCTAAATATTAATTCCTAGTTCATCTTTTCCCTCAATATGTTTGCTAGGTTCTTCATTCACCTCTGTATTAAAATTATTTCCATCAGTATTTGTTTTCAACCCCTCTTTTCCTTCAATATTTCTTCCAAGTTCCTTACTTTTCTTCACTATTTATTCCATGTTCCTCCCTTTCCTTCACTGCTAGTTCTTCTAAGTTTTGACCGTTCCATCATCATTTGTTATAATCTTCTTCACTCAGAATTGATTCTAAGTTCAATTTCTTCTCTTGGTTCCTTTTATTCTACCAGTATTACCCCTAAGTTCCTCTTATTTCCTCTGTATTTATTCTGATGTCCTATTCTATACATCGCAAGGCAAAGTACGATGTTTCTTGGTTATTGCATTCTGAGGAGTTGTGGACTCTGGCGAGACCATCCGACAGACTGAAAGTTTTCGGCTCAAACATTTCATTATGAAGAGCTATCTGGGCATACGTAGTAACAGACTCCACCCGTCATCTCACATATTTTCTCAATCTAATGTGGTCCTAGCTGATTGGTTTAAATATTTACTACAATTGGAAAATATACAGCAATATACAGCATCTACTGTAGGTGTGAACTTAACTCTTCATGTGTCAGTTTTTTGCTCAGATCGGCCCTTTTATCACTAGCATTACATTTATAAAAAACAAGGGAGTGACCAGAAAGAGAGAGGTGGAAAGAGGGGGAGTGTTTATTTGTGTTTGCGTGTGTGTGTGTGTGTGTGTGTGTGTGTGTGTGTGTGTGTGTGTGTGTGTGTGTGTGTGTGTGTATGTGTGTGTGTGTGTGCGTGTGTGTGTGTGTCTGTGTGTGTTGTGTGTGTGCGTGTGTGAGTGTGTGTGTGCGTGTGTGTGTTTGTGTGTGTGTGTGTGTGTGTGTGTGTGTTGTGTGTGTGTGTGCGTGTGTGTGTGTGTGTGTGTGTGTGTGTGTGTGTGTGTGAGTGTGTGTATGTGTGTGTGTGTGTGCGTGTGCGTGTGCGTGTGCGTGTGTGTGTGTGTGTGTGTAAGGAAATATTGGATAAAGACTATCCAAAAGTTCACTAATGGAGTGGTCACACGATACTTGCGACGACCTGCAACAGCTTGCGATTGGTCACGTGCACATATGAAAGGCGGATTTTGCCAAAGTCTGTAATACATCACCGCCCTGTATAAACTGACTGCAGATATAGAATATAAACACTCACAAAATGTTCCGCAATTCAAGGATGAGCGTTAATATCTCTCTGCTCTTATATTGATATGGTCTTGATGCACAAATTATGGAATACTACCACTATACTACTACTACTACTACTACTACTACTACTACTACTACTACTACTACTACTACTACTACTACTACTACTACTACTAATAATAATAATTATAATAGTAATATTGATAATTATAACAATAATATTATTTAATAATAATTAATAATAATAGTCTCTGAGCGTCAGACCAGCATTGTACACATCCTCTACTCCCCGAGGAGCATGCTAGCGGTGGGCTACCCTAGTATTAGTGCACCAAGCTTATTATGAAATGGAGCCATATCAAAGAAAAATGTTGCAAAATATAAACATAGGACGTGGTGCAAGCGTTTGGCTTTTAGCTCATACAAAGACCCCCAATGGGCCAAATATAAATTACCGCGGTAAACAAGGTAGAAAAACAACAACAATAATAACTGTGGGACATGAAGGACCCAAGAGCGCAAGAGCCGAGACCCCCCCCCCCCCCCCCCCCCCCACACCTTCGTTGTCACGTGGATGCCGATCCCAATCATGACAATACAAATATGTCGGTTGAATACCTCCCTTTCAATGGTGAGGGTGTGTAATGAGAATAAATAACTTTTGATGAAAAGCAGAAATATCTAGAGGCTCGCCAGGAGTATTCAGGATAAATCATTGTCTACCAAACAATGCATCGTTGTCATGGATACAATTTCAATAGGTCACCGCAATTACCGCATGCGATGAGACTTGCCTGAAGTATTCAGGATTAAGTATTGTCTACCAAACCATGAATATTTGCCATGGGTACAATTTCAATGGGACAATGGGGTGAGCTGCAGCCACCGCACTAACCGCATTCACCGCATGCTCTCTCTCTCTCTTCTATTGTTTTGATCGCAACGGATTTTGAACCGACTTTTTGATGTTCAAAAACCTTGCGACAAGACTTGCGACGGTAACCTGACGTCGCAAGAGAACACACGGCGCATGCGTTCCACGTGACCGGTCGTGCTATTGTTTGATCAACAACCCAAAACCGGGCTTATAATGCTTATAAAGCACAATAAATCAGATGTAAGGTTTATTTTAGCCGAAATGTAATACACAAAACCTATTTATGGCTATAATTGGGAATTAGACCAAATTTATTGCGATATTTGCATTCTGTTGTAACGTTTAGTTATTTCGAACATGATCGGCCCTTCATAAGTTCTATTGTCTTGTTGCAGGCTGTTGCAGGTCGTCGCAAGTATCGTGTGACCAAGCCATAAGTCATGATTTTTGTTTATAGCGATCATTGACCTGTATCTATTTCTAGGGCGTGGAAATATTCACAAGTCCAATATCTTGTTTTATTCTTCATGTTCTAAATAGATTCTAAAAAAAAGTTGCCACCTTGCCACCTTGGCAACATTTATTTTTTATTTTTTTATTTTATAGTATTGTTAAGATAATTAGCTAATTTGCATGTTTTGAAATAAGGTCAGAGGTCAGTTCCTATTTAGGTTTTGTACAGAAGGGATGAAAAAAAAAAAATGTCCAAACAGTGGTTATTATTGGATAATGTATCCATTTCCGGTGCTCATTTGCATGTGCCATAAAGGTAACACCCTGAACTCTAAGACGGCTGCCCTAATGTGCATGTTTTTGAATATTATTAATTCACAGTGGCTGCATCCCTTGATAAGCAACATGTGTCTATAGAAACAATTTCGAATATAAATAATGAAAACAATTATAGAACTTTATGAACATATCCAGGCCAAATACACGACAAATACACGACTTTCTACATGACCAGTAAGGAAATTCTCTCAAATGTGGTTGTAAAGAAACTTTTCAGAACATTACACACAGAAAAAAAACATGCTCGGAAGTTCGTTTACCGACTATTTAATTGATTTCAGATATAAAGTTAAAGTCTTTCCCGTACCAATGTTGGCACATATCTCCGTTTCAATAGCCATAGGCCACACGTCTATGTAGCGAAAGTTACAGAAGGGGGCTAGTCCTCTGGTAAACTCGTGTGATTAACTTTCCCTTCTCCATTCTATAAATGCCGAGTGTCTGGCTAGAAGGCAGAAGGTACCATTTTTAAAGTCTTTGGTATGACCCGGTCTGGGTTCGAACCCGGGACCTCCCGTGCATGAGGCGGATACTCTAACCGCGGGATTGCGAGACCGGTGCTAATGGCTAACCGGCGTTAATGAATGCGTATGTGGGTATGTTTGTGTCAGCATATTAATATAATTATATATGCGTTTATTTGTTTATGCGTTTGTACGTGTATGTGTGTATTTGCCCATGGTTGTATGAGGGTAGGAATGTAGGTGTGTCTGTGTACGCGTGTGTGTGAATGTGTGTGTCTGTATGTGTGTTTATAAATGTGTGCATGTACACTTTCTAATACATCCTGCATAAAACAATGTTTGCCCTTCACTGCGCTTGATACAGTCCGTAGCAATTACTTAACAACTATTGATCATGTTAACAAACAATGCTTAATCCTGAAAATCACGGGCAAGCCTCAGTAAATCTAGGTGGATAATGTGTGATGCACGCTCACATACACACTAATAAACTTGCAGTTTCTCAATCTACCCATTTTTATACAGCACATTATAATCTGCTTTTCAAAATATTACTTAAAGGGAAAGTTGAGTTTTGCTAGAGAGGGCGCTAGACTACTTAATTGGTTTGTGAGGTAATGAAAAACTGAGTGTAAAATTTGAAAGAGCATAATATTTAAACAATAAAATCATCTTTGTTTGATCAAAATCGGTTCAGAAACGGCTGAAATATCCATAAATATAACAATTTGTAAGGCCGGGGCCCCGGGTTTATTAGAAAATTTTGAACCAGCCGTTAAAAATTCAAAAAAATGCTTCCTCTTTTCAAAAAGTTACAAAATAGGTATTTTGTGCTTTTAGCAATTCAAATTCGCCAACAAAAGTAAACCGTAATTTTAATCATCCAATTCTACATGTGATCATTCAAATGACAGAGATTTCTTTCAAATTGTCCAAAACCGTACAACCTTAAAGTCAGTATCTGCACTGCTGCATATAATTGTTTATAATACAGTCAAACATGTCTATAGCGACCGCTCAAGGGACCGGCGAAAAGTGGTCGGTGTAGACAGGTGGTCTCATTAGACAGGTGGGCGGCCATTTTGAATTTCTGGTCGCATATTGTGCCTATATGCACATGTGTAATTAATTGGCATATGTACACGCACCTGTCCAGTGGACAGTTTAACATCTGAACACTTCAATCTTAAATATCTTTTTAACAAAAGGGAAATTCGAAAAAATTAAAACCTGTCCCATGCTTCTATTGTTAATACGAATACAGCTAGGTATGAGGGAACCATCACCATTACAATTTGATTGTGAGGATTTGGACAATGTTACTAGATCCCTTTAAAATAGACTCCTACCACATTTCTAACTATTAAAATCGTACAATACTCTTAAACCCGTTCAGGGCCCTGTTGCAGGAAGAGATACAATCGATTGTAAGATGCAATTAATGGTAAGTCCGATCACGTGTTTTAGATGCGCAAATCTGATTGGTTGAAACGCGTAAATTTTCTGACTTACAATCAATTGTAACTTACAATCGATTGTATCTCTTTCTGCAACGGGGCCTAGGACAGATTGATTAAATTGGTCAAGTGCCAACGAGACTATTTTGCCAAACCACGTCCAGGTAATAAATTATTACTCAGTAAATAGTACTCCGCGCAAATGTTGAGAAACTAACCGGCTGTTCAAACATCAGATAGAAGGGGAGAAGGACGCGATTTTATAATACTGATATTGGTACGGCGGGACCCAAATAGGGTGGTCGCTGGTCGCGTTAGGCAGGTGGTCGCATTACGCAGGTCGCTTAACACATGATTTTTCAGGGGAGGATCAGAGAGCGGTCGTTATGAGCAGGTGGTCGCTATAGACAGGTGGTCGCATAAGCAGGTTTGACTGTATGTATAAACGACGACAGAACACAAAGGGAAAATATCAGGTGACATATTGTATTTAGGTGCTTATCAGTGTCGTCACGTCATTGTGTATTGGTTTCGGCTTCCGTCTTCCAATACGAGGGTCGTGGGTTCGATTCCAAACTGCGGCCCTTCTTCTGGGCATACGTAGTAACATACTAATAAGAGAGACTCCACCCGTCATCTCACATAATGTTCTCAATCTAATACGGTCCTAGCTGATTGGTTTAAATATTTACTACATTTGGAAAAAAATATACAGCAATATATAGCATCAGTTTTTTAGTTTACAAGACCAATACATACATCTCGCTCAGATCGGCCCTTTTATCACTAGCATTAAATTCATAAAAAACAAGGGAGTGACCAGAAAGAGAGAGGGTGAAAGAGGGGGAGTGTTTATTTGTATTTGCGTGTGTGTGTGTGTGTGTGTGTGTGTGTGTGTGTGTGTGTGTGTGTAGGAAGAGAATCAGCCAGGATGAAAACACAAAATGTAGAAACATTGGATAAAGACTATCCAAAAGTTTACTAAGTCATGATTTTTGTTTATAGCGATCATTGACCTGTATCTATTTCTAGGGCGTGGAAATATTCATAAGTCCAATATCTTGTTTTATTATTCATGTTCTAAATAGATTCTAAAAAAAAGTTGCCACTTTGCCACCTTGGCAACATTGATTTTTTTTTTTTTATAGTATTGTTAAGATAATTAGCTAATTTGCATGTTTTGAAATAAGGTCAGAGGTCAGTTCCTATTTAGGTTTTGTACAGAAGGGATGAAAAAAAAAATATGTCCAAACAGTGGTATTATTGGATAATGTATCCATTTCCGGTGCTCATTTGCATGTGCGATAAAGGTAACACCCTGAACTCTAAGACGACTGCCCTAATGTGCATGTTTTTGAATATTATTAATTCACAGTGGCTGCATCCCTTGATAAGCAACATGTGTCTATAGACACAATTTCGAATATAAATAATGAAAACAATTATAGAACTTTATGAACATATCCAGGCCAAATACACGACTTTCTACATGACCAGTAAGGAAATTCTCTCAAATGTGGTTGTAAAGAGACTTTTCAGAACATTACACACAGAAAAAAAACATGCTCGGAAGTTCGTTCACCGACTATTTAATTGATTTCAGATATAAAGTTAAAGTCTTTCCCGTACCAATATTGGCACATATCTCCGTTTCAATAGCCCTAGGCCACACGTCTACTAAATGTAGCGAAAGTTACAGAAGGGGGCTAGTCCTCTGGTAAACTCGTTTGATTAACTTTCCCTTCTCCATTCTATAAATGCCGAGTGTCTGGCTAGAAGGCAGGAGGTACCATTTTTAAAGTCTTTGGTATGACCCGGTCTGGGTTCGAACCCGGGACCTCCCGTGCATGAGGCGGACACTCTAACCGCTAAGCCACCATGCTCGGTTGATTTCAGATATACTAATGGGTTTTATTTCGAGCATTCATTCATGAGTGTGGTCATTCAAGTTCACATACATGTAGCTAGCAAACATGGCAACACTTTCAATTTGGTGATGTAGCGGTTTGAAAAAAGAAAGAAAATTAAGTTTTGCCGGGATTCGAACATAAGACCTCCGGATTGCGAGACCGGTGCTCGAACTTTACTGTCCTGATGCAAATTGTACTGTAACAATTATGATCATGGTAAGCTAGACCATTATGTTATTAATTATGCAGTGGTTTAAATATATTTGATAATGTTATATTTGATAATGTAATATTTGAACATAATCGATGAGTAATGTAAGACAAAAGTATGTCTAAATGTTGCTTATAAGTATCGGTTTCCATGGTGGTGTATATAATACGTGTGGTTTGCGGTTGCACCATGTGGGATGGGTGGATTGGTGAGTCCTGAAAAGGACTATGGTAGTCCTAGGAAGGACTGTTAGTAGTCCTAGAAAGGACTGTTGGTATGTCTGTATCTTAATGTACGCAGATTGGAACGCATTTTCCTTTTTTGGTTAGCGTATTTTTTTTCTGATGCGATTTTGTCACACGATTCAATATCAACTCTAAGCAAACACTGCTAGATAAGCATGGCTTGGTAAAGCAAGCAGTACAAGCTATTTTTGTCAAACAACCTCGAGACTTGTTTGATTACTTTCCATTGTATTTGTTTTTGCTCGGTAATCGCGTGCCATTCAATTTGAATTTGTCCTGGAACATTCCGGCTTCGCTTATTTTAGCCATGTGATGCCAAATCGTGACCACGAGACCATTAACATGAGATTTTAAAACAACAGGGGGCGTAGCCGTAATGCACGGGGTACAGTTGTGCTGTTGTGGGGTGGGGGGGGGGGGGGTGCAATGTAAATGTCTTATTTAGAGAAAGGGGGCAAAGCCGCAATGGATGTGAGACGATGGTGTGGGGTGGCGTATACTTGGGGTGGAGGAGGAGTTGGACGATCAGAGTGATTGTACACACAGGGACACAATACAATCGTTCACATCAATGCATTCCATCACCGCACAATCAACACCTCCTGACACACCCACCACACACCCATCATACTCCCACAAGACAATCAACCCATGCATCGTGGTACACATGTTTATATAATGGGAACTGGAACGTTCAATACTGCCAATACAATAATTGAATATTACCAAATATATCAAACTCCAAAAAAAAGTCCAACTGAGCAGCTGTAGGTGTATTTGAATACCAAAATATAATAAAATATACATATAGCATGGTGCACAATAAATTACGAAGTACAGAAATACATAACATACTGACTAATTGCATCCCAAATAAATAGCACAGGGGAAGTTGACCTCAAAAAAGGCGACGCTTATAGTGAACTTTAAACAAATTGAGTGAAGGAAGATTTTGTTGTTCAATTAATAAATCATTCCATGTATTTGCTCCAGAATATTTGAATGACTGTTTGAATAATTCAATTTGGGGTTTCGGTATTACAACGTTTAACGAATCAGCGTTACGTGTATTAAAGCCGTGACGATCAAAGTATATTTCAATTTCATTACATAATCTTTCTGGCGCGTCACCATGAATACATTTATACATCAGAACATTTACAAAATAATCTCTACGTGTTTCAAAACTTTGCCATTTCAAATTTCTTATCAGTTCATTACTATCAACTTCCATGGGGTTAAATTTCTTAGATACTATCCGTGCAGCTCTTTTTTGTAAACGATAAATTAAATCTCTATTTTTTACAGAACAATTTCCCCATACGGAACATGCATAATCTATACATGGTAATATTGTCGTTTTATAAAGAACATTTAAAATTTGTGTATCGAATGATGTACTTAATCTTCTCAAAGAAAATAACTTATATGAGAGACTTTTGCAGAAGTGCTTAACATGATTATCCCATAATAAGTTGCAATCAACATATACTCCTAAATACTTTACACAATCTACTTGTTGAATTTGGTTACCATTAAGTGTAATATTAAGATCTTTAGATAATAATCTAGTATGACGGGATCTTATAACCATTACATTTGTCTTATCAACATTAATTTTTAATCTATTATTTATGTACCATTTATTAAGAAGGGGGCTAGTCCTCTGGTAAACTCGTTTGATTAACTTTCCCTTCTCCATTCTATAAATGCCGAGTGTCTGGCTAGAAGGCAGGAGGTACCATTTTTAAAGTCTTTGGTATGACCCGGTCTGGGTTCGAACCCGGGACCTCCCGTGCATGAGGCGGACACTCTAACCGCTAAGCCACCATGCTCGGTTGATTTCAGATATACTAATGGGTTTTATTTCGAGCATTCATTCATGAGTGTGGTCATTCAAGTTCACATACATGTAGCTAGCAAACATGGCAACACTTTCAATTTGGTGATGTAGCGGTTTGAAAAAAGAAAGAAAATTAAGTTTTGCCGGGATTCGAACATAAGACCTCCGGATTGCGAGACCGGTGCTCGAACTTTACTGTCCTGATGCAAATTGTACTGTAACAATTATGATCATGGTAAGCTAGACCATTATGTTATTAATTATGCAGTGGTTTAAATATATTTGATAATGTTATATTTGATAATGTAATATTTGAACATAATCGATGAGTAATGTAAGACAAAAGTATGTCTAAATGTTGCTTATAAGTATCGGTTTCCATGGTGGTGTATATAATACGTGTGGTTTGCGGTTGCACCATGTGGGATGGGTGGATTGGTGAGTCCTGAAAAGGACTATGGTAGTCCTAGGAAGGACTGTTAGTAGTCCTAGAAAGGACTGTTGGTATGTCTGTATCTTAATGTACGCAGATTGGAACGCATTTTCCTTTTTTGGTTAGCGTATTTTTTTTCTGATGCGATTTTGTCACACGATTCAATATCAACTCTAAGCAAACACTGCTAGATAAGCATGGCTTGGTAAAGCAAGCAGTACAAGCTATTTTTGTCAAACAACCTCGAGACTTGTTTGATTACTTTCCATTGTATTTGTTTTTGCTCGGTAATCGCGTGCCATTCAATTTGAATTTGTCCTGGAACATTCCGGCTTCGCTTATTTTAGCCATGTGATGCCAAATCGTGACCACGAGACCATTAACATGAGATTTTAAAACAACAGGGGGCGTAGCCGTAATGCACGGGGTACAGTTGTGCTGTTGTGGGGTGGGGGGGGGGGGTGCAATGTAAATGTCTTATTTAGAGAAAGGGGGCAAAGCCGCAATGGATGTGAGACGATGGTGTGGGGTGGCGTATACTTGGGGTGGAGGAGGAGTTGGACGATCAGAGTGATTGTGAACATTATATATTTGCAATAGCAGGGGCGATAGTCGCAGACATATGCGACGGGGGGGGGGGGGGGGGGGGGGGCTGCAACATTAATGGGATGTCGAATACATGGGCATAATGGCAGAAACTATAATGAATAATATAGGTTTAAATGTTCGTTCTCTAATCATTGGGAAGGTGCTTTTACACTCCTCCTTCCTTGGGTCGGTGCCATAGTATTGGGAGTGTGTGTGTGTGTGTGTGTGTGTGTGTGTGTGGGGGGGGGGGGGTGCTATGCCCGACTGCGTCCCAAATACACCACTGTACTTTCATGTGAAAACACATATCGCTCTTTCATGATGTTCATTTCGATAGATGCAGTCGGTGAGAGACAGTCAGATAAATACGAAGGTGAGTGAAGATACCTTATCTGAATACACTTGAAAAAATAATGATATTATTTTTGAGAATTTTTAAATATTACCATGTTTTTTTTTTCTTTGCGCTTATTCAATCATGAATTATTAATAGTAAACTCTTATGTTTGTACATATTGTTTTTCCGACCACCCTATAAATATTTTTGGTCGGACGAACTCTTGAAACATTTCTTGGTTATAAAATTATGAGCAGTTTGTAGGGGGGCCTTATTTTTTTGGTATGGTATTTGTGGTATGGTATGTGGTAACTTGATTTGTGGTATGGTATATGGTAACTTGAGTAACCCAAAGAAATAAAGCACCCTTAAAGTAAAACTGAAATATTTCAAAATATTGCTCTCACATAATTTATAATTACTTTTGTGCGATCTTATTTTCTCGTTTGAAAATGTTCCTTTGTATTTTCAGATGTGTACTAAAAATCACCAATGTCTTTTATCTATTTTCTTTACTGTCACACCATCAGTTTTGTCTACATATTGTAGATATATTTGCAAATGCTTAAGATAACATATACTGTGTACATAAATCGGCCTTATGGCATTAAAGCATTCCACATCTCATGCTTTACTGGAATTTATTCATAAGGTTGTTGATGTTTTTGATAAGAAAGAGATAATGATAGGTCTATTTTTAGATCTCAGTAAAGCGTTTGATACGCTAGATCACTCGATATTATTGTATAAACTTTCTAACTATGGAATACGTGGTACATTGTTAGAATGGTTTCAGAGTTACTTAATTGATAGAAAGCAATATGTTGAAATAGATGATATACAATCGCAACAGAAAAGCATGAGATGTGGCGTCCCTCAGGGCTCTATCCTATTATTCATATTACTGTATATGTAAATGATATGTGCACTATTCCAGATAAACTTCAATGTATTCAGTTTCTATGCAGATGACACCAGTGTGTTTATGTCCCATCCTCAATTTGATGTTTTGCAAAATGTATTTACTAATGAAGTTGCTAAATTGATCGAATGGTTGCAGGCAAATAAGATCTCACTAAAACTAACTATATGATTTTTACGAATTTATTTATTTATTTATTTATTGAACATATTTATACAGGATAACATGGTCAGTATATATACACTGTTTTAAAACATGGTCCTGTGTATAAAAATACATGCATATAGTTACATTTTGACATTAAAAAATACAGTATCAATCATCAATTTAAAATCGCAAAAACCACAGCTGCTAGGGTATGACATATATTTAATTACAAAAATAAAAATACATTTATTTAAAACTATCAAAAAATGGCCACAAACGCGTTCCAACGAATATACCCATATACATACATATGTTCCACAAAGCACGTCATCCAAAGCACACCAGACCATAGTGCACTCACTAAAACACGTACACACAGGGACACAATACAATCGTTCACATCAATGCATTCTATCACCGCACAATCAACACCTCCTGACACACCCACCACACACCCATCATACTCCCACAAGACAATCAACCCATGCATCGTGGTACACATGTTTATATAATGGGAACTGGAACGTTCAATACTGCCAATACAATAATTGAATATTACCAAATATATCAAACTCCAAAAAAAAGTCCAACTGAGCAGCTGTAGGTGTATTTGAATACCAAAATATAATAAAATATACATATAGCATGGTGCACAATAAATTACGAAGTACAGAAATACATAACATACTGACTAATTGCATCCCAAATAAATAGCACAGGGGAAGTTGACCTCAAAAAAGGCGACGCTTATAGTGAACTTTAAACAAATTGAGTGAAGGAAGATTTTGTTGTTCAATTAATAAATCATTCCATGTATTTGCTCCAGAATATTTGAATGACTGTTTGAATAATTCAATTTGGGGTTTCGGTATTACAACGTTTAACGAATCAGCGTTACGTGTATTAAAGCCGTGACGATCAAAGTATATTTCAATTTCATTACATAATCTTTCTGGCGCGTCACCATGAATACATTTATACATCAGAACATTTAAAAAATAATCTCTACGTGTTTCAAAACTTTGCCATTTCAAATTTCTTATCAGTTCATTACTATCAACTTCCATGGGGTTAAATTTCTTAGATACTATCCGTGCAGCTCTTTTTTGTAAACGATAAATTAAATCTCTATTTTTTACAGAACAATTTCCCCATACGGAACATGCATAATCTATACATGGTAATATTGTCGTTTTATAAAGAACATTTAAAATTTGTGTATCGAATGATGTACTTAATCTTCTCAAAGAAAATAACTTATATGAGAGACTTTTGCATAAGTGCTTAACATGATTATCCCATAATAAGTTGCAATCAACATATACTCCTAAATACTTTACACAATCTACTTGTTGAATTTGGTTACCATTAAAGAGGAATTCCACCCCAGAAATGTGATATTTGATATAAAATGAGGTGAATATGAAGAATCGGGATCGAAAATTTGAGCCAAAACGGATAAGCAATACAAAAGTTATGACAGGACGAACTTTGCTCCGATTTTTAGTATCGTTCGCAATTGCTATCGATCGTGACGTCACTTGCGAGCTGCAGCCATTTTGACTTCTACATGGAAATTTAACAAAATTTAAATTTTCTTCATAACAAAGCAAATTTATGAGCTTACACATTCAAATGAGGTTGCCCCATCGATATTCTTTTATGAATTCGTGAAAAAAGGAGAGAAAAGTTAATTTTTAGCATCGAAAAATGAGAAATAAGTGTATTTTCATGTACTAAATCCATGGCGAGGTGCTCGTGAATGAGGTTGCATATGGCGGCAATTTTGAAACGATCGCTCATTATTACATAATGTTCAAACAGGTATAACTCCCGTGTTTCTTGTCCGATTTTGATCAAATTTTCACCAATCATTCGTCTTGTTCTGCTTATTCAAAAAACGAATAGTTATATCAGGCCCGGACTACCCCTTTAAGTGTAATATTAAGATCTTTAGATAATAATCTAGTATGACGGGATCTTATAACCATTACATTTGTCTTATCAACATTAATTTTTAATCTATTATTTATGTACCATTTATTAATTTCATTTATACCTTTTTGTAAATAGGATTGAATAACATTCATATTGTCACCGGAAGCATAGATTGCAACGTCATCAGCAAATATATTACATGTACAAGAATTAACACTTTGGGTAATATCATTTATAAATAATACAAATAGGTCGGGTCCTAGAACACCGCCTTGAGGGATTCCAATAGTTACTGATTTGGCCTGCGATAATGTACCATTCAAATTTACAATTTGCTTTCTATTAGTCAAATAACTCTGAAACCATTTTAATTCAGTGCTATTTAAACCATAATGTTGCAATTTAAGAATCAATAAATCATGGGAAATTGTATCAAAGCATTTAGAAATATCAAGGAAGCACACACCCACTACTTCATGGGCATTAATAGAATCATACCAATCATCTACTACTCGATGTAAGCTAGTTACTGTGGAATTATTTTTCATAAAGACTGATTGTTCACAAGTAATCATATCATGAGTCAATAAATATGAATGAAATTGAGTCTGTACCAACTTTTCTAAAATCTTAGCTATATGGGAAACAACAGATATAGGCCGATAATTAGAACTAGTATCTTTATGCCCTTTTCCTTTATAAATTGGGGTGACCTTAGCATATTTTAAGTCATCAAAAATAAATCCAGTATGAATTGAATAATTGAATAATGCAGTAATAGATTCAGCCAAAAAAGGTGCGACAAGTTTCAAAAGTTTACAATCAATATCTAAAATATCAAGGTTGCTATCATTAGATAATTGTTTCAACAATTTAAGTACATCATCAGCAACAAAATCATGAAATTTAAATTCGTATACACATTTAGGATTTTTCCACGTAAGAGGGGCATTAGCAAAAGAATCGGAAATATCTTGACCAACTGTAACAAAATAATCATTCAAATCATCGGGGCCAATATCACATTGAGTGTCTTGGACAAATTTAGAATTTCCAGTGGCCTTATGTAGTTCTTTCCATAATTTCTTTGGATAACCTTTATATTTATCACAAACTAATGTTGAATAACTCCCTTTGGCATATTTAATTACATTTGTCACTTTGTTTCTTATTTTTTGATATTGTTTAAATAGAGGTGGGTTGTTTTTAGCTTTTGCTTTTAAATAATCACGTTTGTGTATCAACTTAATAATGTCTGGAGTGATCCAAGGGCTATATCTGCTTTTTACACGTATCAATTTAATTGGAGCATATTTATCACAGATATTCAAAAATGCTTGTTTCCATAAAAGCCAAATATCATTATGAGAGATAGAGTTTTCATCAAAATAGTGCATAATATTAATCAAAATATCACAGTTGCGTACTTCTTCAATAAAAGCGTCATTATCAAAATGATTAAAGTCTCTACATCGAACAGTACGATGAGTATTATTTTTTGTATCACAATCAACACAAGTATATATCATATAATGATCACTCAAGGAGATTTCACCTACATCGGTAACTATATGATTATCAGGCATTGATGTGAAAATAAGATCAATGCAAGTGGAAGAAGACATCGTAATACGGGTAGGTTTGGTTATAAGTTGTTTTAAAGAAAATATTGATTCAATTAAAGTAATGTTTGTGCTACTGGAAGTTGTATAATCAACATTAAAATCACCAAGCATTATCAATTCCTTATTCTCCATAAAGAGACTTTCAAGTAATGAATACAAAGTTTCATAAAATTCAGCTCCAGAGGAAGGAGGGCGATATACACAAGTAATTAGCACATTAGTTTTATTACATTTAATTTCCAGTAATAGTGCTTCAATATTAAAACTAACAATAATATCATTTCTGTTTATTGCACATAATGTATTTTTATAATATAAACAAACACCTCCTCCTCTTTGATTTTCTCTGTCTTTTCTTACAATAGAATAACCATCAATAGCAATTTCACCGTCACTAATACTTTCATTTAACCAAGTTTCAGAAATGCACATGACATCTAAGTGAAGACTAATAACAACAACACGTATTTCATCTATTTTGGGATAAAGGCTACGCACATTTAAATGAGCTATTTTTAAACCTTTGTAATTATTAAGTTGATTTAAAATTTGAATTAAAATTGGATCTTCATCTACTGAACTAGATGTAGAGTCATCATCAATATTATCCGAAAGAGAGTTTGAGAGAGAAGAATTGTCATTCAAAGACAAATTCAAATCAATATCAACTGAAGTAATTGTTTCATTATGGAGATCAAATTCTTGAGTATACATATTATAATTTGGGGCTCTCTCTTCTTGGCCTAATAAGGGCACATTTTTTCTTTATGGCCCAGAGTCATGCAATAACGGCATTGTAAGTACATACCATGTCTGCATGTATTTGATCGATGGTTTTGCTCGCCACAGAAACAGCATGAAGGTGTAGACAGGGTAGAGATTGCTGGGTGGAGATGCGGTACGGTTTGGGTGACTGTTGCATATGATTTGTATGTGGAAGCATGTGGTAAACGCTGGTATTGCTGGGGAGATGATGTTCCAGGGGGTGCTGGTTGGGGATGGTGAGACTGTGAACGTGGTGGAGGAGCACGAGTGCCAGGTGGGGCTGGTTGATTTGGGTGATGTTGGGTAGGTAGTGGTGGAAATGCGTCGTGGTGTCGGGTGTTTATTCCTGCTGTAGTGTGTGATGGATGGAAAGGTATTGGTGCTGTCGAAGCTTGTAGATTAGTATGCGGAATAAATTCATAGATAAAGATGACATAATTATTAATATAAATGCATTAAGAATAATACGTGTTTCACATGTGAAATTCCTTGGTGTAATTATTGGTGATTGTTTAACATGGAAGGAACACACTGGTGTCATCTGTAATAAAATCTCTACAAATATTGGGGTCATGAATAGGTTGAAATCATACCCTAATATGCTTTGTTATTATTATTATATAACACTCTCATAGTCCAATATTTTAATTATTGTATTCTTGCCTAGGCAAACTCTAGTGAACAAAAAATGCAGAGATTGTTCAAATTACAAAAGGGGGCAGTAAGAATTATATTACATTCGTCATACAAGGCTCATTCTATGCCAATATTGTGTAGTCTATCTGTATTAACGATATTTGATATTTATTTACTACAAAGTGCAATACACATGTTTTTATGTAATAATAAAATGCTCCCTGTAACTTTATAAGCTATTATGAGTTAAATAATGCTTTTCATAACTATAATACAAGAAATTCTACACATTTTCATTTACCCCAGATACGAACATCCTCGTATAAACAAATCAATGTTTTCCAATGACCAAAACTGTGGAATGATATGTGACCAGCTCTGTCACTTTGGGTAATTCATCGGGAATATCAAAATTGAGACTTTTAGTGTTTTGAATTCTCTAGGATGTCAGCTTTAAAATGATATACAACTTGATGAGTATGAGTTTCTTGAAGGCTAGAAAAACGCAAATTAATAACATGGACCAGAGCCCCGTGATTTGTCAAACAACGGAGAAAATCGCTTCTAAAGTTTTGCATCCATTCCGAAAAGCATTATCACACACCGAGTGAGAAGTTGAACCGTTCGCTTTCACCTTTCCGCTTTTCGTTATCGATCAGCAAACGAAATAATGCATGCGCAGTTATACTATTATTCATCGGCCAATCAGCAACGCTTTCGCCGGTATTACGTAATTGTACAAAGCCTCAGCCCTAAGTCTCAGTTGATCAACAAACTAGCCCATGTGCTGCCCTTTGATGTGCATGTATTACAACCGCGGTGTATTATGTATGTATGTACCGCCATAAACCACCGCATCATATTCACCGGTACCGCCGCTGTACCACCGGTAGACAAAAGAAAAGCGCAGTTTGATACCGTATGATATGGTACGCTGCACACACACACTGCACACTTGCGGCATGCCCAGCGCGATTCAACGCGGGTACCCATAGAATTATAAACAAACCAACCACTCGTTTACTATACAGTAAGTTAAATGCCATGCACGCTTCCCGGAAATGTACAACACACGGACAATACAACTCTATTCAGGTTAGTCTGATCAATCACTGTACAGCTACAGTGCTTTCCTCTTGCAGCTCGCCGCAGTGGTACGACTGGCGCGTTCGTTTCACAATCGATCATGATCAGCCAGCGCGGATTTACTGAGTTTCTGGTCCAAACCGAAATGAAGGTTGCTTAGAAAAATCATTATTTACGGCATAACAAATTCGAATAAGGACCAGAAATTTTCAGAGAATGTAGATTAAACATATAAGTATTAAATCCCACAAAGTTAAAAATTTCAGCCAAAGACAATATTCTATGATTTTGAGGCTCTAAGTACTAAAGACCCATCCCGACTTTATACCCATTCTCTAGGAGCCGGTCTCATATGCCCTTATTTGTGAAGACAATTAGAACATTGAATGTTTTTAAGCTTTCGTATAAACGCTTTTTGCTAAGTAAATATTCTGTGCAATCATGAATTTCGTATGATATTTTTCATTTTGCTGTATTTATATTTTTAATTTCTCACACTCAGCACGTCAGGTTTTGTGTTTGTGCAGTGGTGTAGACAGGTTCTTACACCTGGGGGGGATGATTTGCCGTTCAGTTCACCGAACCAAGACTAATTTGTTCGCGGCCGAGACCACCTGCCCAAATATTTTGAGACCAAGGCAATTGCTTGGAAGTCCTCTCAGTGGGGGGGGGGGGGGGGGGGGGGGGTGTCCGTAAATATTTAATATTTACCAAATCGAGACCAAGTACTTTCACAATTTTCGAGCCCGAGACCAAGTACATTCAAAGTTGAAAACCCCTCTCAGTGGGGGGGGGGGGGGGGGGGGGGGGGGGGGGGCGTTCCGTAAGCAAATTTCGAAGCCGAGACCAAGATCCTTCAAAGTTGGAAACCCCTCTCAGTGGGGGGGGGGGGGGGGGGGGGGGGGAAGGCAAAGATGTCCGTTAAATTTTTTCGAAGCCGAGATCAAGTACTATCAAAATTTTCGAGACCGAGACCAAGTACCTTCAAAGTTGAAAAACCCTCTCAGTGGGGGGAGGGGGGGGGGGGATGTCCGTAAAATTTTTTCGAAGCAGAGATCAAGTACTATCAAAATTTTCGAGACCGAGACCAGGTTCATTCAACTCTCTCAGTGGGGGGGGGGGGGGGGAAGGGGGGGGGGGGTTCCGTTGCAAAGAGTCGAGACCAAATACTTTCACAATTTTCGAACCCGATTGAGATCTTTGACAATTTTTTGGTACCGAGATCGGGTTTTAGTCGGTTGTTACCACGTTTTAGTCGGTCGGGACCAGGTTTTAGACGGTCAAGACACCTTAAAAGTAGTCTCGAGACCAGCTAAAATGTGAAAAGGGGGGTTCAAACCCCCCCCAAATAGTGTTTTCTTTTTCACTCGTATAGATACACACAAAAAAATATATCCTTCCCTAGAACCTGGGGGGGATGATTGTACATGTCATCCCCCCCACCTTGTGAGGTGGGGGGATGCATCCCCCTCATCCCCCCCGTTGTCTACGCCCCTGTGTTTGTGAATGTGTTGTGTGTGTGTGTGTGTGTATGTATGTGTGCGCATGTACCATACGTGCATACACGGGACCGCTTAATGTGTAACCACCGACTTTCAGGGACCGAAATCCTTATGCGGCCCACACACTCGGTCTAATGATCATATCTGTTAAAATTCTCAAATAGGAATTAAATGTGTACTAGTACTTCCGTCTACTACTAGTACTACTTCAACTTGTACGTTATTTTAGGATTTAGTGTATTGAATTAGTTTTGTTCGCTTACTTCAGTCAACGCATCAAGCTAGTTGTGTAGGACTATCCTGCATGGGAGTGCACACGCACTCCACATCTACAAAGTATATGATCCACTTAGGTGGACCATTTACACGCAATATATGGTAATATACGGGAGATTACCATACTGCCTATTCATACACTGTAGCGTTCATCTGTTGAACGTTGTGTGTTAGGATGCATCGGTAAAGAAAACAGACGGGAAATAATCTTTTTTTTTCTACATTTTGCAATCTTCAAAACAACAAAGTCGGTAATTATTATCAAAGTATATGACTTAGGGATAACATAAACGAAAGTTTGTTTGCATTTGCTGGTAAATTTAGGGAGAAATCGGCCGACAAAAATTGTTTATGTTTTGGATAATGCAGCAGGCGGAAGAGGTTGATCTCCACACAATGCTACTGTAATGTACCTATGTGTGACGCACTCGCCGTTTTTTTAAAGTGACAAACTGTCACTGGTATATAATCTCAACTACCTGGGGAGCATACTAGCCGTGCGCGTGCTGCCACTGATATGATAGTGCAAAGGCTAATTAACACAACGTCACAAGTCGCGATACGACTTGGAGAGAAGTCGAGGTGGTGCAGAAATCACGTATTTTGATTTGGAATGGAGCGAAAAATTGTCATTTTTATCTAGCGCCAAGTTACACTTTACATCACATAACGATTAACATTGTGTATTAGGCCCCACCACTGCATGCTATACCATTATAACATATAAACCTAACCCTTATTTAGTGGCTATACTCGTGGCATATCAATTTATAATAATATTAAAATGATTAATTATTAGCATAATTTAGGCTGGCGTTCTGCAAACTCACGACAGCGACACAAAGGTCAAAGTCTTTGACAAGGGCAAGGCTTGTAATTGTAGACCAGAGACAGTCTACCATATCATGGCTGCAAGTTATGACAAAGAAAGGTGTTAAATTTTAGAGTTTAGTCTTACTCGAGTAAGATCAAGGGCAAGGACAAGGTCAAGGAGTGAAGGAGGTTTAATGTTATTTCGCGTTTATAGCCAGGGAGACGGGGTTTTGGACATAGTAGCCACCGCAGAGTTTCGGCGGGGTGCGATCTCGATAACCGCTCTAGTGCAATTCACGCAATAATTCTCGTGAAACAAATCGAAGGGTTTCATTGAAATATAACAATTTTCTACATAGTTTGTCAACAAATAATATGTAAGGTTGATAACAATGACATATAATAGCTGAATAACATAGCATGCAAACTCACAATCACACATTAAACACAAAATAAGATAAAAACTTACGGCCATCATTTGGTTCTTGCACTTGCAGGCTTCTTGCTGTATTGGCAGATTATAGATTCAGGCTCGTCCATAATTAGATTAAAACAATTATTTTCGATGACAAGTTGTCATGAGCTTCGTGAAACGCATTTTTATGGACGATGACAACTTGTCATGATGACAATTGAAATTTGTTATGATGACAAATAATTTCTTTGTGAAACACCCTCCTCCGGGTACACAGCAGTCATGTTGACAATATACGTTACATAATAAACACATTCTCACGGCCCGGTCCGCATAATACACGTTTAGAACATTTCCGGTCCCTGAAAGTACGGTCTAAATTGTGCCCGCGACCGGTCCCTGAAATTCACGCTTGGTGCGTATGTGCGTGTGTGCGTGTGTGTGTGTGTGTGTGTGTAGGAAGAGAAGCAGCCAGGATGAAAACACAAAATATAGAAACATTGGATAAAGACTATCCAAAAGTTCACTAAGTCATGATTTTTTTTTATAGCGATCATTGACCTGTATCTATTTCTAGGGCGTGGAAATATTCATAAGTCCAATATCTTGTTTTATTCTTCATGTTCTAAATAGATTCTACAAAAAAGTTGCCACCTTGCCACCTTGGCAACATTGATTTTTTTTGGGGAATAGTATTGTTAAGATTATTAGCTAATTTGCATTTTTTGAAATAAGGTCAGAGGTCAGTTCCTATTTAGGTCTTGTACAGAAGTGATGAAAACAAATCATGTCCAAACAGTGGTATTATTGGATAATGTATCCATTTCCGGTGCTCATTTGCATGTGCCATCAAGGTAACACCCTGAACTCTAAGACGGCTGCCCTAATGTGCATGTTTATGAATATTATTAATTCACAGTGGCTGTATCCCTTGATAAGAAACATGCGTCTATAGAAACAATTTCGAATATAAATAATGAAAACAATTATAGAACTTTATGAACATATCCAGGCCAAATACACGACAAATACACGACTTTCTACATGACCAGTAGGGAAATTCTCTAAAATGTGGTTGTAACGAAACTTTTCAGAACATTACACACAGAACAACCTGCTCGGAAGTTCGTTCACCGACTATTTAATTGATTTCAGATATATATATTAATGGGTTTTATTTCGAGCATTCATTCATGAGTGTGGTCATTCAAGTTCACATACATGTAGCTAGCAAACAGGGCAACACTTTCAATTTGGTGATGTAGCGGTTTGAAAAAAGAAAGAAAATTAAGTTTTGCCGGGATTCGAACCCAAGACCTCCGGATTGCGAGACCGGTGCTCGAACTTTACGGTCCTGATGCAAATTCTACTGTAAAATTTATAATCATGGCAAGCTAGACCATATGTTATTAATTATGCAGTGGTTTAAATATATTTGATAATGTTATATTTGATAATGTAATATTTGAACATAATCGATTAGTAATGTAAGACAAAAGTATGTCTGTATCTTAATGTACACAGATTGGAACGCATTTTCCTTTTTTGGTTAGCGTATTTTTTTTCTGATGCGATTTTTCTGTCACGCGATTCAATGTCAACTCTAAGCAAACACTGCTAGATAAACATGGCTTGGTAAAGCAAACAGTACAAGCTATATTTGTCAGGCAACCTCGAGACTTCTTTGATTACTTTCCATTGTATTTGTTTTTGCTCGGTAATCGCGTGCCATTCAATTTGAATTTGTCCTAGAACATTGTCGTGATATTCCGGCTTCGCTTATTTTAGCCATGTGATGCCAAATCGTGACCACCAGACCATTAACATGATATTTTGAAACAACAGGGGCGTAGCTGTAATGCACGGGGTACCGTTGGGGGGGGGGGGGGGGGGAGGGGGGGTGTACAATGTAAATGTCTTAGCCTATTTAGAGAAAGGGGGCAAAGCCGCAATGGATGTGAGACGATGGTGTGGGGTGGCATATACTTGGGGTGGAGGAGGAGTTGGACGATCAGAGTGATTGTGAACATTATACATTTGCAATAGCAGGGGCGATAGTCGCAGACATATGCGACGGGGGGGGGGGGGGGGGGGGCTGCAACATTAATGGGATGCCGAATATATGGGCATAATGGCATAAACTATAATGAATAATATTGGTTTAAATGTTCGTTCTCTAATCATTGGGAAGATGCTTTTACACTCCTCCTTCCTTGGGTCGGTGCCATAGTATTGGGAGTGTGTGTGTGTGGGGGGGGGGGGGGGGGGGGGGGGGTGCTATGCCCGACTGCGTCCCAACTTAATACACCACTGTACTTTCATGTGAAAATACATATCGCTCTTTCATGACTTTCATTTCGATAGATTCAGTCGGTGAGAGACAGGCAGATAAATACGGTGAGTGAAGATACCGCGAGTAATCTGAATACACTTGAAAAAATAATGATATTATTTTTGTGAATTTTTCAATATTACCATGTTTTTGTGTACTTTGCGCTTATTCAATCATGAATTATAGTAACCTCTTATGTTTGTACATATTGATTTTCCGACCACCCTATAAATATTTTTGGTCGGACGAACTCTTGAAACATTTCTTGGTTATAAAATTATGAGCAGTTTGTAGGGAGGCCTTATTTTTTTGGTATGGTATT
>JBAMJV010008449.1:50000-60487 GCA_037951105.1 Echinarachnius parma
CGGTGAAGCAGTGTTGTTCTTCTTGAGCCTTCGGAAAATTCTACGTTTCTTCTTTGCTGCCCTTCTGCATTTGTTATTAAACCATGCCTTGTCTCCAGACTTTTTTGTGACTGTTTTGCTAGGGATGTATAAGTCCATGGCATCACTAATAATTTGTGTTATCCTTGTACATGCTTTCTCTGGGTCGTTTTCCTGGAATATTGAAGACCAGTCTGTAGATGAGATGTAACCTCTCATATCCCAATAGTTGGCTTTGTCATATTGCCATATTTTCCTTTTGTATGGCTTGTCTCTGAATATAGGGACATCAAGCTTGACTATAACTGGATTGTGATCAGAGGTACCGACGTTGGCTAGAGTGGTGGTAGAGGCAGGTAAATCAGTCATGACGAGATCCAGTATTTGATCACCTCTGGTTGGTTCACTGACAATCTGATCTAGTCCGAGAGAGTTAGCAAGTTGCAGCATTCGGCGTCCTGCAGAGTCTGTATTGTGGCTGCCCAACCATTCTTCATGGTGAACGTTGAAGTCGCCCACAAACATCACAGAGTTAGCCCTGAATTCTTCCATCTTTGAAATGGTGTAGGTGTCAAGGTAGTCGATGAGATCATTATTGGGGGGGGGGGGGGGGGGGGGTGAACAATTCAAAAGGTGAGTTCCCGCAACCCAAATGAAACTTGCAATATGAGAAACTGTATGCGCGCGAAGCGCGCGGCAATAAAGAGATTTACAGTCCTTTTCAAACTAAAACACGGCTATTATGAACATTAATTATTGATAAATGTGTCTTTCCCCTCTATGGCATTATATCACTCGATTTTTTTCTTCCTAATTTTCGGAATTATTGGAGGGGGAGGGGGGGGGCGAAATGATATGTTCACCCCCCAATATTTTCATTGGGGGGCGACCGCGCCCCCCCCCTGCCCCCCTGAATTCTTCCATCTTTGAAATGGTGTAGGTGTCAAGGTAGTCGATGAGATCATTATTGGGGGGGGGGGGGGGGGGGGGGGGGTGAACAATTCAAAAGGTGAGTTCCCGCAACCCAAATGAAACTTGCAATATGAGAAACTGTATGCGCGCGAAGCGCGCGGCAATAAAGAGATTTACAGTCCTTTTCAAACTAAAACACGGCTATTATGAACATTAATTATTGATAAATGTGTCTTTCCCCTCTATGGCATTATATCACTCGATTTTTTTCTTCCTAATTTTCGGAATTATTGGAGGGGGAGGGGGGGCGAAATGATATGTTCACCCCCCCAATATTTTCATTGGGGGGCGACCGCGCCCCCCCCCCCCCTGCCCCCCAGGATCGACACCCCTCGTATCCCGACTCCTAATTCCATGGAGGAACCATCTCTGAAAGTTGGAGTATAATTGGGCAAGAATCAAGAAAACTACAGCTCTTTGAAGATGTCCATTTATTCTTATGGGGAACTCAAATTGGCAATGCACACTGATTTAGTGGTTTAGTGGACACTACAGGCAGGATAGCTGCTACAGACCACTAAAATAGACATGGTGTATGTATGTTTATAGGTCATGTGTTAATGTCATCAAATAATGATTTCGCTACTACACTGGCAGATTGTATTGAGTCAATATAATATCAGTCACACCACACAATGAATAAGAATGAAGAGGTCTACAAACCTAGACTAGTGGCCATTCAGTTTACTGCGTGTAACCAGAGAACATTATCTCTATAATACCACTAGGTCTCGGGGGGGGGGGGGGGCAGTTAACGCGGCATGGGATTTTTGGCAGAAGCAATACAATTGCCCCAGTTGATTACCACGGTGGTGGAGATCAGACTAACTGGGAATTTACCTAATGCAATCAATCATAATCAGCCACAAATATTCATAATATAGACATTAGAAATCAAGTTATAATCAAAAACCAAAATCAAATTGTAAAACCATAAGTGCAAGTGCCAAATGGCATACCCCCAAAAAATTGCGCCAAAATGCACATGTGTCAAAAAGAGCGGGAAAATTAAACAATAGAAGTACTGTGCAAAATTCAGAAGTGAAATCAAATGGAGTATTCCCAAAATAAAAAACGCAAAATTAATAGTTCGGTTAGTCGCAGCGCCATTAATGAAAACATGGACCCATAATGCTCACCTGAATGGCTGCAACACCGTTGCCCATGGTAGCTAGCTAATCACCAACCAACAACATGATGACCCGGCAAGTAGTTGCAGGCCGGGCACAGGCTGGGCTGGTGGAGTGCGCGCCAAGACCGCCAGGAGGGCAACAGATACACAACCATCCAGGCTGGAGTCAACATTAACACTGCTGCTGGTCATCTCATTACTAGCTACCACCAACTTAGATATTACAACAAGTACAAGGGCATGGTCTAGCGGCCATACCCAATACATCAGCTATTGTGTCTATGCAAATGAGTACAATGCACTCACCCATACTGGGTGCACTGTCATGCCTGTATGCACAGGATATATAATATATACCCAGGTCACTCCTGGGAAGAGAACAGTGTAATGCTATCCAACATTACAATATAGCTATGTGTGGTTACAGCCACATCTACTAAGTAAATATGGTCCAGATAGCTGGACCATTTACACGCAATATACGCTAATACGCTGGAGATAAGCATACCACCCATTCGTACACTGTACCGGTCAAAAGTTGAACGCTATGTTTTAGGACGCATCGATAAGGAAAACGGCCGGGAAATAATCATTTTCCCCCTACATTTTGCAGTCTTCAAAACAACCGATTCGGTAATTATTATCAAAGTATATGAATTGCGGATCCCATTTACGAAAGTTTGTTTGCATTTGCTGGTAAATGGGAGAAATCAGCCGACAAAAAAGTTTTTGCGTTGGATAGTGCAGCGGGCGGAAGAGGTTCATCTCCGCACAACGCTATTGTAATGTACCTATGTGTGGTTACAGCCAGACTCAGCTCAGCAAGCACTCAGGAACTCGAAGCATGTAATGAAAAATACAAAATAATGATACCACTTACTGTTTGACGTGTTTTATCTCTTTAGTTAAATCTTTCCAGTGCTCCACAGGTGTTGATAGGCACATCGCTATATATCTCCAGCAATAACTACTTTGGATGAAAAGAGTCTTCTTATAAAAATATTATTTGTTCTTCTGTTCTACATGACATCAGACTTTTAATTGTCATATCTCGTTTTAATTCTCTTTCCAGCACACTGAGAGGGACAGAGATTGCTACATATGGCAGAAGCTGCAACAGGAGTTGGTAGTCATGCCATTGAATGCTACAGCCTCAGCAAGCACTATGGGCGAGGAAAGTCAAAGCTACAGGTTTTGCAAAATCTGGAGATGAAAGTGCCAAGGGGCAAAATGTAAGCCAGATCTATAGATCGATTTAATATTCTTTATTGTCCAGGAAGGCAGCTTGATACTGTATGACATTTGCAATAACATTGTGAAACTGTGTATATACCCTGGTCATTTTGAACACATTGAAAACCTATTTTACACTATTTTTTTGCTATTTTTAGGCTATTTTTTTCACTAAATGGATGATTTTTTGACTATTTTTTCCAAAAATAGTATAAAATAGCCTATGTTTTACTATTTTTTCAAGAAATACTAAAAAAATAGCCTATTTTTCACTATTTTTCAAACTTTAAAATCACATCAACAATTTGTTGGCTATTTTTTGCACTTTGTTAGAAAAATCAACTATTTATTTCCTATTTTCCCCTTTGTAATAAAAAAAATGTACACACAAACACACACAAACACACATACAAAAAACACGCACATACGCACACAAACAAACAAACATACGCACATGCATACACACATACAAACACACACATGTACACACAGTCACACACACACATACAAACAAACATACATGCACACAGACACACACACAGGCACACATACATACATGCACGCACACATGCATATACAGACGTACAGACACAAACACACACACTTGCGTACACGTACGGACACAGGTACAGACACAGCATACATACATACATACATACATGCACGCACATGCACAAACGTGCACGCACAGTATGCGTGCTCTCTCTCTCTCTCTCTCTCTCACACACACACACATATACACGCATACACGCACACACACATACTTACGACCCAGTCATTGCATGCACACACAGACAGTTGCAACATTTGTACATCATAATATACAGTCAAACCTGTGTATAGTGGCCACCCAGGGAGACAATAAAAGTGGCCACTGTAGACAGGTGACCTCTATAGACAGGTTCCACTGCACTGTTTTTCCTCTGCTGGCCGGGAATTAATTTGGTGGCCACTATAGGCAGGTTTGAATGTAGTTCTATGTGTACAAATTGAAATAAAGAAAGAAAAAAAAGCATGGCCATCTCTCATTGGTTAGTTTCTGTCATGTGATATCCCATCATGCAATATTGACAGCCATTTTGTTTTTTGGGGAATTATGCAGCACATGCCAGCTCAGCTTGTTACTCCTCATTTTGGTGATAATTTTGCAGTTTTGGGTGAGAAAATTGTCCTTTTTAATAATATTCATTGCATGCATGCTGGCATGCAGTCCCATCTATTCAAATTTGTGTGTGCTCAAATAATTTGTAATGGGATGTAAAATACACTCTTCTGCTTATATGCATGTGCACTGCATGGTTAAGGGATATTATTTTGAGTTCCTTTCCAATTATCACTGGCTTTTTTGTTGAAACCTAGCTCTATATTCAGAAAAAAACAATTATATACTAATACAATTTTGATTAAAAAAAACTATTTGTTGGCTATTTGGGGCTTCGATTACTCTTATTCAAGTCAAACAGCTTAATAAAAAATGCAAACATGTGCATGATCTATGTTTTTCCTCATTCAAATAGCTTAAATAATTCATGACACAAACGTAGCAAAGTGTATATATTAGTGTGTTACTTTGAATGAACATTAAAAGACAATTTCATAATTTAGTTTCAAGAAAAATAGCCAAAAAAATAGTTTTTTCAAGATTTGTCTGAAAAAATAGCCATACAATTATTTTTAGGCTATTTTGTCCTTCAAAAATAATTTAAAAATAGCCAAAAAATAGCAAAAAAAATAAAATAAAAATAATATTTTTTTCCCCCCCCCTATTTTCTTCAGAAAAATAGCCAAAAAATACATTTTATTTATATTGATTTCGCGTTCCAAATATCGATAATAAAAATAGTTTTTTTTTCGTACTATTTTTAAACTATTTTAAAACTATTTTTATACTATTTTTTCAAATAAGAATAGCAAAAAATAGATTTTCGAGGACTATTTTTTGGCTATTTTTTGGCTATTTTTTTTCAAGCAGGGTAACTTCATCTGATATTGGGCAAGTCCAAGCTATTTTGTAGCTGTCACGCGTGGGACATCAGAGCGAAAAAGAGAGCTTACTCTTATAGGAAATATTGAAACACCAATTTGATTTACATAAATTAAGATTCTTTGGAGCAAAGTTTATCAAATGGCAAAAAAAAAATTGAAATCCCCCATACATTAATAATTCATGCGACTTTATGCTAGCGTCACGCGTGGGACCAGAAACAGTTCGTATTTTTAAGCTTTGACTTTGAATATAAAATCCTCTGAATTTATAAACAATATCAAAACATGATTGGTATGTTCTTAATGTGCATCTTGTGTTCTACCAGAATATGAAATTTCATCATCTCAAAACTTTAGAGTTTCACACAGGGTCGATTTGAAAACAAAATTGCATTGTAACGCGTGGAACATTTTTCTGTCATGTGTTTTACATCCGACCCCCGACACCCAATTTGCCCTTATCATAGATATTTCAAGAATTTGAGCTAGGAAAATGCTCATCATACGCATTACTGTTCTTTATGACATTTCTTAACAATATTTAAAAACAAGAGTTGCAAAAAATAATATTTTCCTAATGTATTTCTTTGTTTGGGGAACTTCTTATGTATTTCATTATTTTTCAACTTCCATTTTGACATCTTTTTTCATTAAAATCAATTATTCACCATTAAAAAACATTTATTGTTCTAAAATTAATTATTTGCAGTGATTAAAATGAGAAATAATCGAGTTTTTATAAATTCTATGAAAAAACACTGTTTTCCATAGGATTTGTACATAAATCACACAATTATGCAATGACTTCCACTTCGAAACATTCATGTGACTTTGTAAGGACATAGTTGTTTGTCGTAAATTTGGTCTCAAAAGTTGCGCAAAAAAATTGTAAAGTGGCGGGCCAATATCCTTGCGTGTTGCGGCCAAAACAAGATTTAAAAAACCCCATTGCTTTACTGTACAGATTGTCCACGCATGACAACATGTCCCACGCGTGACAAAATTGAATTACGGAATTATGTTAATTAGGTAATTTAGTGATTTCCTTTTGTTGCTATGTTATGGATGTCCCCCAAGGTAAATTAGAACTTTGTAGAGTTTCAAAAAAATGAATGATTAACAAGTAATCAAAACAACAAGATGTAAAAATATAACGCGTGGGACATGCTAATTTTGGAACGCATCTAATTTGCATATTAAATAAGATAACAAGCTGAAAATCATACTCCAACTACCTTCTTGTAATGACTTCAGGTCAAGCCAATACAGAGTAAAGAATTATTACAAGCATTTTAAATATTATTAGATTTGTCCTTAATTCAGATGTCGCACGCGTGACGATGATTTACATATCATGCACATATATTTTATTATTACTACTTATTGGAGATTACAATTTTTGTTTTCAAATTATTAAAATTCAATATCTTAGCTTTGAAATGACATCAAGTTTACTTGATTGGGTGAAGATGAAAATTCACCCCCTTGGACTTGCCCATATTGTATACAAACGAGCAATGTTAAAATGTTGTCCATAAGTGCATAGTTTACCTTATTAGGATTTAAAAGTAAACAAAGTGATATAGAAGTGATCAGTATAAAATTGGCATCACCATCTTTCTCTGCGTCCTTTTCATCATTACCATAACCACCATCATCACCATGGCGTTCAGCATGGCTATCACCACCACCACCACCACCATCATTGTCATTGTAGTCATCGTCGTCATCATCATTGATCATCATCATCATCATCACCATCCTCATCATTGTCTTTTTCGTTCTCCTTTCCATTCTTATCATCCGCATCATCTACATCCTCAACCTGTATCAGTATCTTCAAACAATCTTTACTTGTTTCTTACATCTGTGGATTACTTGGTCCTAGTGGCTGTGGGAAGACTACCCTCATGCGATGCTGCCTTGGTCAGTTGTCATCATCATCATCATCATCATCATCGTCATCATCATAAACACCATCATCATCATCAAGATCATCTCATGATCACCATCATCATCATCGCAGTCTTCATCATCATCGTCACCATCGTCATTTGTGGCTTATTTGGTCCTAGTGGCTGTGGAAGACTACCCTCATGCGATGCTGCCTTGGTAAGTTATCATCATCATCATCATCATCGCCATCGTAAACACCATCATCATCATCGTCATCAAGATCATCTCACCATCAACATATTCATCATCATCATCATCATCATCATCATTGATCATCATCATCATCATCATCATTCATCACCATCATCATCATCATTCATCACCATCATAATTATCTTGTATCAGCATCTTCAAACAATTCTTGACTTGTTTCCTACAGCTATGGCTTACTTGGGCCCAGTGGATGCAGGAAGACCACCCTCCTGCGATGCTGCCTAGGTCAGCTAGCCTTTGAGCAGGGGTTGGTACTGACCAGTGACACCTCCATGCACTAGACAATATCATCATCGTCATCGTCATCGTCATCGTCATCGTCATCGTCATCGTCGTCTTCGTCGTCGTCGTCGCCATCAATTGTCAATCGTCATAATCAATCATCATCATCATCATAATCACCACCATCATCATGAACATCATCATCATTATCATTATATAGATTCATCTCCAGGACCAACATCAATTTTAGCCCACCGAGGTGGAGGGAGACTAAGGGATCCAAATTGCGTCCGTCCGTCGGTCCGTCCGTCGGTTTTTCCGTCTGTCTGTCTGTCCGTCCGTCTGTCCGTGACGCTTATACAAATTTGAATAACTTTCCAACCCTGCATCTGTTTGTAACCAAACTGATTGGTAGAAGCCCTACATTGGCCTCCATGATATTCTGGGGTAAAAGGTCACATAATTAACTTTCCAACCGGCCTGCATCTGTTTGGAACCAAACTTGATTGGTAGGTGGCCTATATTGGCTGCCATAAAAATCTGGGTCAAAGGTCACATAAGTAGGTCAACGGATCAATTAGGTCAGTGCGGCAAGTGGCGATACACTTACGGCATCTCCTAATCCATAACTTACCATCACCTAACACAACATAACCATCACACCAACTACAATTTCAACAAACCTTAAAACAAATAACATTTACATTACGAATGCTAACTATGTCACTATTGCATTGACCTGGCCTACTGACCAGACGCCCTCATAGCCTGTTTCAGCCCTCGCTCAAATATCAGTTCTCATGTACCATCAAATTTAATACCCACTCAACTTTGTACAAGTCAACCATTAACCATTGAATTCACCTCCAGTACCTAGTAGATACAACATCCAACAATCAATATTCTAACAATTCAAATAAAAATCTATCATATATTTGCATTATCTACCCTTCCAAACCACAACACTAACCATAAAATCATAACCCACAATTTAACCATAACATACACATCCCAACTTAATAACCCTCTTCCAAAAATCACCCTCAACCTACCTTACCCACCTAACCAAATCAACACCAAAATCCATCAAACAACCAATAAACAAATACATACATACCTAACAACTATTCAACAACACCCCTATACCTCTACAACACAACAACCACAACACATATCTATCTCACAAACAATCAACAAAAAAACATAAAAACCACTTTCCACTAATCAATAACCAAACACCACCCCACAACAACCAACTCTTAACAAACAAATTTAAAATCTAAAAACTCAAAAAAAACCCCACCACCCTCATCACTACAACTCAAAATACCAAACCATTCCTAACACCATATACCCCTACTATCCCATCTTACTCCACACAAATCCTACTAACAACATTCACACCCACTAACCAAACCACCCAAAAACCCTCACCCAATATCACAAACCCCCCTAACCCTACACAAACCTAACAATCCTTACCAAACAACACCATAACATACAAAAAAAACAAATCATAACATATAAACCTTCCAATTACTACATTATCTAACTATCCTTCTCATCACTACAAAATCTCTTATCCCTCATCTTCCTCCTCCACTCCATCCACAACAACCACATCACCTATACAACATATCCCCCACCCAAACCCAACAAAACCAACAAAACCCTAACAATCCTTACCCCAAACAACACCAAACACATACCAAAAACCCAAATCCTAACAAAAAAAACTTCCAATTAATACATTATCTAACCTACATCTCATAACATACAAAATCTCCTATCCCCTCATCTAACTCCTAAATCCCTTCCCCTCAAAACAAACATCAACCCACCAACCCCCCCCCATAATTACACAACCAACACCCCCCCCAACATACACCCCCCCCCCCCAACCAACCACTTAAAATCTCCCACCCACATCTCTCAACCCACATCCAACAACTACACCACACAAAAACCCCCCCTATCCACCCCCCCCCCCAACCCCCCAATACATAACAACACAAACCACTACACCCACATACATCATACCCCACATACTTAACACTTACTTCCCCAAACACCATAATTACCCACACATTAACTCACACAATCACAACAACACCCACCCACACCATAAACAAATTAAACCTCACTTTCCTACACCCAACTAACCCACCTCTCCCCCAACAAAACACTATCACCCCAACACACTCCCCCCCCTCCCCCCCCAAAAACTACCTCACCTACTCTCAAAACCAAATAACAAAAAAAACAATAAACAAATCAACAATTCCTACCCACAAATAACTTATCCCTAAACCCAAATCAACAAATCAAAAATCATCTTTCCCTACTACCTCCTAACTAAAATCTTACTCAACAACCCACCCCTAAAATCAAACTAACACCCACACATAAAATAAACAACCATACCACATCCTATCTTAACAAAACCACCCCCTACAAACCAACTAACCTACAAACAATCCTAATCATTCCCCCAACCATCTCAACCCAACCCTAACAATCACCCAACCCTCAACAACACAATCTCAACAATCCCCACTACAACCACTAACCAAACAAACCTAATCATACTAACCACAAACAAAACCCCAAACTAAACACCTCCATCAACCCATCAACAAACAAAACCCAACCTCAACAATAAAAATCACTCTCACAAAACATCATCAATCCTAACCAACCACTACAACTAAACACACATCAAACAACTCAACCATCACCTACAAAAACCCCAACT